>CAUHTR010006334.1:0-19962 GCA_959609185.1 Schmidtea polychroa
TTTTAATCAAATAAACGGCTCTTTCTGCTGTGCATTTTCAAACCACCGTCTCATGTTTTTATAGAAACGTTGACATTCCGAGGAATATTAATTTTTTTGCGCCAGAATACTGTCAAACATTGCGCGATTGATAAATTGGGATTTAGAATTTTCTCTGCATGATATTTGTTTTTTATCATTGAGAAGAATTCTTCAATCGGATTGAGCTCTGGCGGGTACGGTACCTAAAACTTACATACGATTCCATTTCTTCTAAACACATCCTGAACTTTAACCGACTATTGGAACTTTGAATTATCTATAATCAATAGTTTATTCGGATGTGCTCTAAAATGAGACACCAGATTGTTTTCAATAAATTCCACAGAGGATTCAGAGTTGAAACTTCAAACCTTGCATTCCTAGGCTATAATTCCATCAATACCAATGGCACATATCAAGCTCCTGTCTACATTTCTGTTTGCTAGAACAGTGACGTATGTTTTGGTATTTTTGGATGAATAGCCATATAATCTTTGTGTATGGAGGTAAAAAATCCGGTTTCGTCTAAAAAAATTAAATTTTCATCGGCTACTCGTATTAAATTCATAGAATATACTGCACGAGCAATATTATTTCGATCGTGTTTCTTTCTTTGGGCACCAAAGTGAGTCTTTTTCTCGTTATATTCATTTTCTTTTGATTGAGAAATTTCAGTGCCGTTTACTTCAGCAATGGTGTTTAGAATTTCAGATAGAACAAGACTATTGTTACAAGCGATAGAATTGAAAATAGTTTTTCAACGGCTGAAAATATTTGATTCCGTTGTACACAAGTTTTCCTCAGTTTTCAGCAGCTGATAGAAAAGTTTCTTTTTTTTCTGCCGCCCAATACATTTTGACTACAGTTTGGCGGCAGAGCTGGAGGGAGGCGGTAATCTCTGAAATGTTATATTTTTCGGATTGAAACAACGACAAGATAAGGTCGTTGATCTCTTTTGTGACTTTTTTTTCTTTTCTGGGCATAATTTTAAGGGTTTGGTAATTATTTTTATTTATTAAATCTATAAAATTGCATACATGTTAATATCAAAATGCATACATGTTAATATAAAATTGCATAACCCTGTAAATAACCGAATTATTTTCTTATCCACTTTCCTAATAAAGCCCTGTTTGTCACCTTGTTGAAAATTCAACTTTAACATATTTTAATTGTTCTCATATTGTTTCACCAACATTTCGGATACCGAAGCTGTTAAAAGAACTTAATTTCATTTCTGTACTAATCTAAGGAGTTTTTATCCACACTGCATAGATAAAAATAAATAGTCAACAGGTTAGAGGTCACTTATTTACTAACTCTATTATTAAATGTTGGTAAAAAGTAATATGAATAAAAATAGTGAATTATTGATTTAAACAAATGAGATAGGATAAATTATTGATTTCGTTCCGCTTCATTGATTCGTTTAAGTGATACGATTCTATTAAAAAATTTCCAGTTTAGAATTGAAATCAATGACAAAACTAGATTTCTTAAATTTTCGATTTTACTTTTTAAAAAGCAATTAATAATCGATTTATCATCACTTAATTCAATTGAATTCGACTTCCGGTTTCGAGAGAAATTAAAAGATTTCCAAAATGATAAACCGACTAAACTTTTAATTGAGCATTTTTTAAGAGATAAATTTAATTTAAAGTTAATAGTTTTCAGCCATTTATAATTATAATTATTATTATTATTATTATTATTATTATTATTATTATTATTATTATTATTATTATTATTATTATTATTATTATTATTATTATTATTATTATTATTATTATTATTAATATTAATATTAATAATAATAATAATAATAATAATAATAATAATAATAATAATAATAATAATAATAATAATAATAATAATTAGAATTTCACAATAATTAGAATTTCATAATAATTGTGCATTTTGGATAATCCAAATTCCAAGAATTGAAATATGTAGTAAAATAATTTTGATATAAATTTAGTGCATTTCAATGGTTATTTTCAGAGTAGGATAAAGTAAACCATTATTTGATATTTAATTGATTATTGTTAATTGTAATTAAATTGATTTTAATCCTAATTTGCAAATTCATATCCGAAGTTCTATATTAGCACATCTAGTCATCGATGCGTGAAAATATTACAATTCATTTGTAATCAACCAGCATCCTATTTACGTATTGAAATTATTATTAAGAGAATATTAATAAATATACATTCAACTAATTGAAATATATAACCAGTCGACCGAAACGCTTAATATAACAAAAATAAACCTTATCGAATCTATGAATTCCATTTCAGTGAAATCGAATAAACTGATATATTCTTGCAGGACGCTGCAATTGAATGGTTTTGATCTATAAATATTTATCAATAAACAAGTTATTTACAAATTTACATAAAATCAATAATAATAATAATAATAATAATAATAATAATAATAATAATAATAATAATAATAATAATAATAATAATAATAATAATAAATTCAATGGAAAAAATAATCAGTGGTGAAATTGAAAGAAATAAAAGTTCTTATAATAATAATAATATTAATAATAATAAATAATAAATAATAAATAATAATAATAAATAATATTAATATTAATTATAATTATAATTAACTTACACTTGGCTGATTCTGCTCGCACAGAATTGAAATATAAATTTATTCTAGGGTTATTGCGTTTTCCTTTAGTGTCATTAGGAGATCATTTAGGTATATAGTGAATATATTTGACAGCTGTTAGATTCGTTTGAAACGGGAAAATCATGCTTCAATGAATTATTAATTACCGAAAGATAAATACTTTTGAGGCTTGTAAACAAAGAATTGAATTGTGGAATCTATTGGTTTGGTTTTTGAGACTTATGTTCAGTGAAAAATACAGAAAACGAGGTGTATTGAAATTATTGTGCTGGAGTCATTTTAATATTGATTTGAAACTTTTATAAATATAATAAATGGTAAGTAACATTGAAATAGGCCGGGATTAGGCTCGTTAACCTATTTTAAAACCAGAATGTTACGTGTATGGTGTAACTAGAAAGATATATATTTTCATACTGCTTATTTTCGATGTAAATTTTGAACTTACTGTTTCTCAATTCTTTTCGGTTTATTGTTTACTGAGATTTTAAATTTGACATAGATGCCTCAAGATTGGTCTCAATTAATCATATTTTAGAATCTATTGTCATTTACCGACTCACAATATGTCTCAACTCAAATGTGATGGTAGCGTTCAAAGTGGGGATGACTGAGTTTTATAAACTGATCAGTGAAGCCTTTGAAAATATTATTCAAGTTAAGTTACGGAAAAAGAGTAAATACTTGGTGCGATCTATGGTGGAAAAAACACTAGAACTTTTATTTTTTCAACATGTAAAGACCTATATATATATATATATATATATATATATATATATATATATATATATATATATATATATATATATATATATATATATGTAGACATTACATTTCTATATATAATCCTTGTCGCTTTACACTTTTCTGGCAGCCTGTAAATTTTGACCCGGGAAATGTCTACTATGTAAACTGGCGCATTGTCACTGTTAGTCTTTCCCTTTTCTTTCTGACTGTTATTTTATCTTATTTTATTTGTCAGTGAAATTCATGTGCGGCTTCTCATCAGGCCATTTCTACTCAGCAAAACCCCCTTTAAACTCAAAGATATAGGTACAAAGTGGGGTCTCTATAGAGGTGATTTCTTTTTCACAATCGATGCGATGATTTTTCATTATTTTGACAACGTGGAAGCGAGGCACAAATCGTGAACATAACTTTCTTAAACCTGAAGCATTAAGTCGTGTAAGTAACTGATGTAGAAAGCTATGGATAATGTGTAAATGCTGATTCTTCGTTCCCTCTGTACCATTTTCAGTAATTTCTCTTCGATATTGTCAGAAAGTTCCTGTGGTCGAGCATCTTATTTAATCAGTGAAAGCATTGTTTTGATTTATTTTGTAAATCTCTGGCGTTGTTACTAAGATTAGGAAAACTGACAGAAACAAAACATGGAGCAATAAATAAATGGATATCGATGGCTATAATAAGAAGACGCTATAATAGGGAAGTTTTCAAATATGTCAGAAATCTATGTTCAGAGAATACATATATTTGACCTTTGTGCGATTTGTGAACTAGAAATTCCTGTTCTATTGTTTAATCTTTGGTGCTATTCGACTACTTGTATATTCAAAATGAACTTGTCGAAAAGGTTAAAATCATTTCATTATATTGTCTAATGTTTACAGGTTACCTTCGTGATGAATTCGATGCAATGCAAAGAGAGAGAGTAATTCACAATCTTTATCGCAGGTAAATATTTAATTCGAAATTATTATTGTGTTAATTGTCATCGGATTGTATGTGAACTTGACCTATTGTTAAGATAAGTGAAAAATGGCACTTGTTTTATTGACTCTCATTACTAAAAATGAAAACTAGACTTTTATAGGTCTGATGATCAAAAGATATAACATGGTTAGTTTGGTCAGGGTTTAAAATGTTTGCGAGTAAATGCTAAAGGTTGGAAATGTAAAAACTATCACTTGAAGTTATTACTTACAGTATCTCAATTATTAAGTACATCCATAAATTCAATAATAATGTGAAGACAAATAATGTTGTATCTACAATATTAATAGGCATCCTGTCGATTCTTACATTTCAAGGACATGCTTGAGCAAATTAGGGAGTTTCAAAAATATCTGGATAATGATTTGAGCTTACTAACTCGGGCATAAAAGTCCCGTTAAGACATGCACAGATCTAAGGAGAATCTTCTTAATAGTAATGTAGATATTCTATGAAACACAGCTTAAAGCTCCTAATACATTGGCATATTTACTTGACAAGAGATAATACATGGATTATTCAACTGCTATTATTTGAGTTGCATTATAAATGAAGAAACTAAAACGGTTATAGAATTATGAAAATTATATTATTTTAATTTTATAGATTGTTAAAATTGAAAATGATAATAAAATATTTTAAAATCTTTATTATTTATTATTGAAATATAATTGATTATTTATAGAAAAATTAATGAAATTGGTTTATAAAATCTATAATATTTATATAATTATTTATATAAACTGGATAAAGATAGCGTAAAAGGATTGTTTAAGAGGCGCTTTCTTATAACACATAATATTCGCTAATATTAAACAAATATCTTTATGAAAACTAAGAATAGGCAAGACGGGCCTAGAGCGAATTTCAATCAATAATCACTTTAGCCTCTGTGAAGTGTTTTCGGCGGAGTTAAATATTTCGGATGATTTGTTGGATTAGTTTAAAATGAATTTAAGTCAAAAATAATTAAAATAAAAATAAGTTTTTTAATTATAAACTAGTTAAAAGAATAATCTTTCTATTTAAATTTTAAATATTAAATTCTTTGGATAAATATTTACTTCGTAGTCGTAAATAATCAAAATTAAAAATAAGTTTTTAATTGTAAAATATTAATTTAAATAAAAAATTAATTCGATTTTAATATTAAATTCTTCTGATAAATTGTTTTGAGATTGTTTGATTCAATGCCGAAAAGTTAGTTTAAATATTAAACAATATTGTCATTATTAATAGAGTTTTAAATATGAGTTCAATTACTGAAAATGTTTTTCAAAACAGATTAGAATTCGAAAATGTAAGGAAGGAAATTAATTCAATATATATTTTCTGCACTTAAAAATCAATACTAACACTTGTAAATCAATGTAAATCATGTAAATCACATCTGTCTATCTTGTTATCTGCAAACTTTAAACAAGAATTGACACCTTTTTATGTGAGTTATTTTCTCTTTTTCTTATATACGATCATTAATTTTTAGGAATAGACGATGAATATTATTTTTAGGGTTGGGGAGGTTAATCTAAGCTAAAAGTACAAAAAATCAATCCCTCTCTTTTAGATTAGTGGATATTAGTAACAACAATCATAAGACTCACATATTTCCCAAATAATCTCCAACCGCTCTCTTATTCAATAACTTGTCTGTTAAAAAAGTTGCAACAGCTTTCGGTGTTTCTTGTATTGCCTTTTTTGAAACCAAATACTCGATTCCCTAAAATTTGATTTTAGAAATGTATTTTGTCATAATCATATTTCACTTCTTCAGGATTATGATTAAATTTTTTCGTTCCTATTCGCAAATTTCGAGTATGTGAGTCTTCTCTACAAATAAATAGACAAAATAAACATCATTGGCCGCTTTCTCATTTTATATCAAATAATATCAAATTATTGTGAATTTCTAATTATTTATCTTAATTAATATATTTATAGATGAAGACTCACTATGTCCATATTGCGGAAGAATAGGAAGACAATTAATGATTTATCTAAGTAATTAAATTGAGACAAGTGGATAATAAACAAGTGTAGATCTAATATATAAGAAAGATTTGACAAGTTATGACAAGCTAAGAAAAATGATACATTTTTTATTATTTTTCTAATATTTAATAAATTTGTGTAGAATTTGAATTTATAGTCTTCTAAGAGCGAAGTAAAAAGAAATTGAAAGAATTTCGTAAGTATATTTTACTAGTAGTATAATAGATCCATAAAAATTAATACGTAAGTACAACTATGCTATAATTCGAGCATTAAAGGAATAATACACAAGAAGGTTAAGTGCAAATAAAATTCCTTAGATGTTAATAATAATAATAATAATAATAATAATAATAATAATAATAATAATAATAATAATAATAATAATAATAATAATAATAATAATAATAATAATAATAATAATAATAATAATAATAATAATAATAATAATAATAATAATATTTTATCAAAAATATTTGTAAATTTTCATGTTTATATTTTGTGGCTACAAATTAAATAATAATTGGAATATATTTCTGAACTTAATTTCTTTATTAAAATTATGCATTTATTTAATTGAATTGAAAATTTTCGAAAAGGAATGTCGTGCAGTAATGTAGTTGATTATAATTGAGATGATGTAACTGGCAGAAACTCGAAAACAGAATCCAAAAATATGAGTGCGTATCTGACAAGAATATATATTTATATATATATATATATATATATATATATATATATATATATATATATATATATATATATATATATATATATATATATATATATATATATATATTTATATATATGTATAAACGTTTTAGTGAGAGTAATATTGAATTATACACGCAATTTATATATGATGTTTGAGGCTGAAATTTATTCCGAACAATTCTAATGAAATTGCTATTATATAAAACAGTGAAACCTCTTAAAATCGACGGCGTATTAATGAAATTTTCTGATCTTCATTTCTTGTAGAATATACTTTGTTGTATATACCTTGTT
This sequence comes from Schmidtea polychroa, assembly GCA_959609185.1. Taxonomy (NCBI): domain Eukaryota; kingdom Metazoa; phylum Platyhelminthes; order Tricladida; family Dugesiidae; genus Schmidtea; species Schmidtea polychroa. The sequence continues at coordinate 7,408 of CAUHTR010006334.1, forward strand.
GTGCAAATCAGAAACGGGACAATCCAAACTTGCTCCTTAGGCAAGGAACAAAATTTAAGCCCTTTCAAAGAAAAATGTATACATTAAGAAACCAATCAGATTTTTATAAGAAATGGATGATTTTGTAACAATATTTTTATTGATTCGAAAATTTCAGATAATTTTTTTTAAAAAAGATGATTGTTTTGGTGCCCCTTGAGATACTGTGCTTTAGTCAGAAGCAGTAATTGATGAGCTATTGGGCCTGGTTAAAATAGAAATCATTTCAGTGCCTTTGAAGAGTGTTTCCTAAAGTGTATTCCACTATTCAACTGATGTTGTTGCGACTTGAATATTTTGAAAGAATGTGTGGAAGAATCTTATTTGGTTAGTTTGAGGATTGCTGAAATATATTATATTTGATACAAGCAGTGCAAATGTAATATTCCATGTAGTCTGTTGTTAAAGTGGTAAGGTTCTAGGAACTATCAGAAAGATCATTAGGGTCAATTCCTTGTGTGAAATGAATTTATTACATGATACTGACTGATTCCAAATAATTTCATTTATGTTTTATTATTTATAAGACACTGATACGACTATTGTATCATAACTATTGTAAACATTAGTATATAATTGTGAGCTCTGAAAGTAATCTTACCAGAAGTTGATGAGATTTTATGTACAATTTGTCTACAAACCAGTAACTGGCATGATCAAAATGTTCCCTTGACCAAAAAAACATGAACTCAAAAGGCGATGGAGTCATTGTGAAAATAAAAGTATGAAAATAACATGAATCTTTGAAAAAAATGTCTTTGGTTACCAAATGTATCAAAATATTTATCAAATTTAATGGAGTTTTATAAATAGTTGTCGTGAAATTTAATAAATTTGTATAAATAGATGTATTTATTAATAAAACCTGACCGAATTTATTTCGATTCATTTAAATGCGAAATTCGATTGCGACTGTTTATTCAGCAATTATTTTTTATGATATTTTATTTATTTTCATAAAAGATCAAAAAGTAATTCTATGCAACATTAACTTTCGGTTTTGCCTTTATCAGTGTAAAAGTTCCATAAAATTTACAAACATGCACAAAATCAAAATTAGAATCATGAAAAAATATAAAGGGGGAAATTTGGAATTGTTTATAACTTCAAAACCAAAAATACCCCTAAGCATGTACCTATTCAGATAAAATTCAATATGAAATAAATGTTTCGGCCGATTTCGTTTTTGTTGATATTTTGTCGCGTCAGTGTACGCGTGTATAATTCAGTTGTGCTCTCGTCTGTGTCCGCGTTCAATATTTTTGGATTTATCGAATTTCTGGAATCGTTTTGCTTTTACTCTCTCTATATTAACTTCGCATTTGATTGATTGATTGATTGATTTTGCAACGCAAATCGTGTAAGGCCAAATTAAGCTACTTTCCGTGGTCGGATTGAGCTGACATTTGGCTAGAAGATTCATTGTCGAGAACACTGCGTGCATCAAAATTTCAGATCGATCCGATCACGGAAAGTGGGTTAATTTGAAAAATATAGATATGTCAAATCTACTGTTATTTCCTTAATTCAATACAAATTCTTATCTATTCATTAACTTCGGATTAAAGAGAACGTAATTATATATAAAAAATGTTGAAATTAAGAAAGTGAAATAGAGTTTCAAAGATCATGTTTTTATGGTAGATTTTTTATTTTGTCAATTTGGAATTGATTTTGGAATTAATCGAAATTTCGTGGATCTTTGAATTTTTGATTATTAAATTTTGAATAAAATAACTTTCATTCATTTTTCATTCTCAACGTGAATTGTTGAATCTCACAAATTATTTTGTGAGAATTTAGCATTTGCAATACAGTTTATTGTACGATACTGAATTATGGATAAAGCAAAATCTATGAATAATGCTGATTTGAATCCAGATGTTCTTCCGAATTCTGATGAACCAATTTTTTTAACAATGTATATGGCAAAAACTTTAGTAGATCCATAGAAAATAAAATCGATAAAGTGTGATATGAAACATTCTTTTCGTGATTCAATCATTGACTCGTTGAACTGAGACAATATCAATCGGAATTCACTGAGAAAGAGAGTGAAAAGCCGTCGACGAATTCGTTCAAATATCAATGTACAATTTTAATCTAGTGGACACAAATTTAAGAATTTAATGAATTTCAAATGCATTAACATTCCAGTTGAAGATCTATTCAACAGGGACAAGTGTCATTATAAAAAAGGATTTTTATAATATTCTACTAAGGTTTGATTAATATCTAAAATTTCATTTAACCTAAAATAACGCTCAGAAGCTTTTATAGGAAAATATCCGACATTATCGAAATTGTATTTTTCTTTGAGAAATCTAACCTAATGTTTACAATTGGAGTTACTTTATTGATGATTTTCATTGAATTGTTAGGTTACACAAAAATGTACAAAAATATGGAAATTGGTAAAAATTAATTAAAAGATAATTAAATATTCAAAAAATTAATATTTAGGAGGAAGTTGTAAATTCTGAGAGCTTTCTAGGAGTAACTAGGAAAACCATTAATTGACTATTTAATTTCATTTAATAACCAAGAAAATTTCATTAATCATTGGGGAAATCTTGGAATTAATACTCTGATACATGGACGTCCGCAAGTGGGGGGGGGGGGGGCTGGAGCACTTGCCCCCTTGATTTCCCAAAGCATTCTATTTTTCGATGAGTTATTCAGTTCGTTTAAAAGGAGCAGTTTGCAAATTTTGCATACTTTTTCCCAGCCAGTAAATCTTGGTTTTCAAAGTGCATTCATCACAGGGCCTTTTACAAAATACAAAGATTTTCATGAATGTGAGAAAAGTCATCAATCAAGTGCGTGGCATAAAAATACACTGGCTTGTGCTGCAAAGTTCTTACAATTAAGGGAAAATCCAGAATTGAACATTGTTTGTCTAATAGACAGTGCCCTAAAGCGCCAAGTAGAAGAAAATAAGAAAAAATTGGATCTGATTTTATCAAGTATTTTGTTCTGTGTGGCAACTGACATAGCACTTAGAGGAAAAACAAGTACGAGTGCAAATGTGCAAAGCCTCTACGATTTCAAGATTGAAGTTGGAGATGAAGTACTCAAAAGTAATTTGGAAACTTCACCAGCCAATGCAAGATACGCTTCTGTGCGCATAGAACATCAGCTAATCAAGTTGACTGAAGAAGCCATAAGGGAAGAAATTGCTTCAATGGCCAAAAAATCCATTAGATTTTCAATCATTTGAGATGAGAGTGCTGACATATCTGGAAAAGAACAAATATCCATAGGAGTTCGTTTTGTGAATTCTAGCAGCACAGAAACTGTTATTCATTAAGAATTCATTGGATTTGCAAAACTGGATCATTTTGATGCTACATTCATAGCTGATAAAATCATTGATCAGTGTACAAGGTTTGTATTAAACCTTGACAAAATGTATGGCCAATGGCTATGATGGCTTCTCAACAATGGCTGGTAAATAAGGTGGCGTTCAGGCAAAAATTAGGAACAAATACCCTAAAGCTGTTTCTGTGCATTGTGCATCACATCGACTTAATCTTGTGATCAATGATCTCAATGCTGTACCAGATGTTAGGAATACAATTAGAATAATTAAGAGCATTATTAGATTTTTTCGAGAAAGCCCAAAGATAAGAAGTCTGATTCCAAATGTTCCCTTGCTTTGTGAAACACGTTGGTCTGCAAAATACAAAAGCATCAGACTTTTGAAGATACTTTTGATCAGCTGAGTTCACTGGTCATCGAAGCAAATGGTAAAACACGACAGAATGCCCACCAGTTACAGTGTGCTTCAAGTACAACAAGTTTTCTAATTTCTCTTCAAATCATCACTTACTACTCCTCAAAATTAGAATCAGTAGCACAAGCCATACAATCAACACAATAAGACATTCTGAAAGTTTTTGACCACCTCCTAAAAGAGCTCCTAAAAATCTTCCACACTCACAAACAAAATGCCGAAGAGTTTTTTAAGACCATTATTTCTCAAAATGAGAAATTGGCAAAACAATTAAACATCCAGTTGACGATTCCCAGACAATTTAAGAGGCATACATACCGTTCAAATAATTGTGGCTCAACTGTTGAAGAATACTTTCGAAGATCTGTCTTTATACCATACTTGGATTCAATCATCTCATCGTTGGAGAGCAGATTCAATGACAATAACAAAATCAATTTTAGTCTATTTTCCCTTCACCCAGTGGAAATGTTGAAACTTTCAAAAGAAGAATTCAAAACACATAGAAAACATCATAAGAGAGTATCAAATTGAAAACTTTGATGCTGAGGCAAGCACTTGGTTTGAGATGTGGTCAAATAAAAAGTCGGATTTTGAAAAGTCGCGATTGAATGATGGATTTCTTACAATTCAGACCTTTTTCCAGCTATTAAGAAAGCAGTTCTTATTGCTTATACTTTGCCAGTGTATATTTGCACGGTTGAAAGACCATGTAGCACACTGAGAAGAGTCAAAACGTGGCTGTCAACAATGTGTGAAAATAGACTTTCTGGACTTTGTATAATGAGTGTTCATATTTATGAATAAGTCTGTAATTTTATTTTTTATAATTGAATATTTATGGAAAATATACAAAAAAGAACTTTTTTATGTTTTTTTGATTCTGTTTATTCTTAAAATCACATTAATGTTTCAAAGATAAAAATGACTTTAATTGAAATCATCAATATACTATTATTAATCTGATTATATATAGTAACAATTTTTTTTGGTAAATGAGCATAACAAGAATTTAAATGATACTAATTGTTGTATGTTTAAGTATTACATTAATATGTAAAAGTTCTTTACTTTGTTTTTTTCCCCTCCCCTGGAAAAATTCCTGCGGACGCCCATGCTCTGATAAGTTGCATAAGGGAATCGCTCCAATAATTGCTTGTTAGTCCCGATGAGTGAACATGACATTGGAAATTAACCATGATAATTGATGACGGCCAATTTATATAAATAGAAACAATAAATAGGGAATTTTGCCACTTGATTGAATAACCAGAGTGCGTTTTAACGAGAAAAACAAACCTAAAGCCAATAAGACTTCAGATTGATTTCAGGCGGGATGAAATCGTTAGAAAGTTTTTTCCAAGAATGGTTAGAAATTATAGAGAATGAAGTGTTTTCTTGCTATCAATAAATAAACTCTATTTTGTTGAGTTTTTCTCAGCATTATACTGAACGCGAGGCGCTAGATTCAGAAAATTTCTTCAGAAGTTTTACCAATATCCATAGAATTTATTAATGCTTCTTTTTTCTAATGTCAACATAGCATGGAAAATGAAAGATTTAGATATATTAGTCGGAATGTTAATTTCCTTGATAGTAATTATAAAATCCGTAAGTTGAAAATACATTTTCATCAAAGCTTTCAACGATTTTTAAAAAAATATTACACGTAAACTTTGGCATTTTGAATTTTAATAAGCTTAATAATTATTAATTAATAATGAATTTTGATTTTTAATATTAATTTAAATTGTATTGATTTGATTTTATGTTATAATGTTAATTTATAAGGGATTTACTTAAAATTATGAAAATAATTCAAAAATAAGCAAAAATATGCATTAAAAGTATTTTGCCCGGTTAATGATTGATTAGTAAAAATATATTATTTAATATAAAATGATGGTTTTCTAGTAGGAGCATCAATTAGGAAAAATAATTAGTAAAACATATGATAAGCTATTGATTCAAATTAGTCCTCTTCAATCTGCCGAAGAAAATAGTTTAAATGTAGTTTTTCAAAAAAAAAATTTAATATCTTTCATATTTGAATTATCTGCATTTTGATTGGATCTTGATGTAATTTCAAAATTAAAGTTTTATTTAATTTTTTCTAAAGTTTTCAAGTATTTTTTGTTAAAATTTCTGCAATTGTTATGAAACAGATTATTTGGTTTTATAACATTTCATAACATAGCAATGTATATTGTCATGGCATGAGCAATGATCAGTAGTTCACCACAAGTATGTCTAGCAAGGAAACTTGAAATGAATTATCATCAGATATAGATTTCCACCAATAGACCCATATTGAAAATTTTAAGTCTCACCATTGAGAAAAAGAATTAACCATTTTACAAAGTGACAAAATGAAAATATATGCAAATCCAAGATTGTAGATTTGAAAAGCTCGGCAAAATACTCAAAGACAGACACAACAAAAGTAAGTCTAATCTGAATTAAATCTTGACGATTTATTCTTTATTTCTACTGTTCATTCTGCTCCGCATAACTCAATTTATGTATGGTGAATAAATGTAGGATTTAAAGGAAATAATAAGTTCCATATTTCTTTCTTAATCTTCAAGAGTTACTAATTTTATTGTAGGATATCATATTTAGATCAAATTTAAATTATGAATTCAAATATTAATAATATAAAATTACATTTATTAATTTAATTTATTGAATTATTAACAAGTAATTGATTTAAATTAATTCAAATACAATACTGATAATTATGTTCTAAATCAAATCCTGCGAAAAAAACGGAAAGTAAATTAAGATATCACTGGGTATCGCAAGGTCTATTAAAGATTCGGTTAATGGATCTTTCTGTGTATAGCTTTGTGAGTCTAAGCTAGATGAATTTAAACATGGAGAAATCTGTATTGGGAGATCATATCAAAAGAAAACGACAGAATTTAGTGCTGTGTCAAGCTGTTGATCAAGGATGGAAAACTCATATTATCTATTGGTATAGAAGAAAATAAATCTAAAAATAAATTATTATTAGTGCTTTCATTAAGATTCTGCCATAGTAAAATTTTTAAAACATTTAGAAAGTGAGTATTAGTCATATAACAGCTTATAGATTGAGTAAGCTGCTATCCTTATGGAGGCTGCTGGGTGGGGGGGGGAGTGCAAAATTTGTAAATTGACAATTTTTGTATTGAACTTTTATTAATAGAAAATTATCAGATAAATTATTTTTAAATATCTTCGAAGCCGTTTAATGTACTCGGAGTTAATTCATTTTAGATGTAAAAGATTATGTAATAGGTTTACGTAAATTAAATTAAATAAGATTTCATTATAATTAATGTTAAGCTAAATTTATATAAAAATAAATTAATAAAGCTCACATTCTTCCATCGATAATACATCCCAGCGTTTTCATTCGAGTAGTAATATCGTAAAATTCTTCTTCCAAATCCTACAAAGATAATCACAGATTTAATAAAAAATATTTAACTTCAAATGAAAATTTCCAACCTTTATATCACTCTTTAATTGTTTTTGGCGTTTATAAATTCGATTTAATTTTACCAAGTTATCTGTGGTAAAGTGTTCTAATAAATGAAATTTTATTATTAGAGATACTAAAATTATTTCTTACTGTAATTCATTGTGAAAGTTTTGTTCAAAACAAGTATAATTAAAAATAAACTACTATTTAATTTTCGTTTGAAATAAAATATTATTTCAGCCGGATATTTGAATTAAAATAACATTTGATTAATCTAAATTGCATTATTATAACAAATGTAACTTGTAAATAAAAAATTAAAAATGTAAATTAATTAATTACTTTAAATATTTCTTGAAAATCTTAATTTTAGATTAAATGAAAATTGAACTTGCAATTAAACCAACTACTCAAACCATTTGCAATACTGTATATATTAAATTTTCTCTACAAGCATAATGTACATTAATATTTTAGACTAAATTCATATACGATTTAGAGATTATAGAGAAATATTTAATTTTATTAATATTGAGCAATATTAAATTTAATTATTATTATTTTATTTTGTCAAATAAAAATTATTTAAAGTCTGTTTGTTTATTTATTCAGTTACTAATAGTAATTTAATTCAAATAATGTCAACTATCAAAATAATTAGAGGAAAGTGTTTAATAATCGGTAAAAATAAATTCTTCGCTAAGTAATAATGTTTAATATTAAAATAAAAATTTAGGAGATTCAACGGTTGGTAAAAGCACGATAACCCAGTTGTTTTGTAGTGATGGACAGAATTTATTTAAGAATTATTCTATGGTATAAAGGAATTAAAGTTATTATAATAATTTAAATCATTAAATTCAGACAAGCGGAGTAGATATTTTAACAAAATTAGTGCCAGTTCCTGATTCAAATTTCTCAGCGGTAAAAAATTTCGAATTCCATTTAAATTACCATTTTTGAATGTTAGGAAATAGTATTTTACGACTGTGCTGGCAAAGAATGTTTTTACAACATCGTTCAGAAAACTGTTAATTTTTTTTCTTTAATTTCTATGAGTGCAAATAATTGACTATTAATTAGTGGGATCATCCTGGAATGATTATTGTCGTGTTCGATCTGACAAATGATGTATCGTTTTCGACTGCTTTGAAATGGCTAGATCGAGTGAAAAGTTTTAGGTCTGATATTAAGATTCCAGGTTGATTTTTTTACCAGTATTATATTGATTTTACTGAAGTAAGGGGACGGAATTGGGGGGACACAATTTATTAATTGAATTTTATTTATTTGGATAGAAATTATTTTTATTTTAATTATTCGAAAAAAATTTTTTTGTTATATAGAAGATATATTGATGGAAATGAGTGAATCGGAACTTTGAGTCTCTGAAACTTTATTAGATTATAATTTATAAATTAATAATTAATAATTGATTATAATTATAAAAATGTGATAATATGATACGGAATGGTTATTAAAGAATTCATAAATGATGTGATATAGCCAGGATTTGTTAGTGGAAAGTAGTGGGTATGTGGTGGGGAAGGGTGGGGAGGGTATTGTATTATTGATCATTATATACCGCTTCACACATTTCTTACTGCTAAATGTGCACTTGAATTTTCAGGGACTCCCTTGCACTTTAGGTTGTACGTGAATTATCGTAATCAGTTTGGCAAGTGCAATTAAGCTCGGACTTTACATAGTTGTATTCTCTAAAATTAGAATCATAGAAACCTTTTCAAGAAATGGTTGGTTTAAACGCTTCTTTCTTCGCTGAAATTACCAAACTATAATATTGTGAGGTCTTTTGGTTGATTTGTGTCGTTAAACTGTGTCCTCATTGGGGGAAGCAACACCCCCATTATTTACTACGCTTCTGAATACACAAATTACAGTTTTTACAATATCAAATTAGAGAGAAAACTTTAGAAAGTATTTCCTGCTAATAAAGAAATATGCCAGACAATTAAATTGCAAAGAATCTAAGAATCTATCATTTGATGTTAAAATTAATTTAAAATCATGTTTATACTTTTGAGGGGAAAAGAATAACAAAAGGATAATGAATCGTAGTTTATAATTCAATATTAATTTCAATCAGATCTGAGCAGTAGGAACAAAAGAGCATTTAAAATTACAATTCCCTTAGCTGATGTCACAACTAAATGTTAACAAATATCAAAACATATTAAGGAATTTAGAATTGTGACGAATTTAGCTGAAGATACAATGAAAAGGATTTTGGGTGATGTTGTTAATTCAAATGTGAAATATTTACACAAACGAGTAACTAAGAAAATCCAATAGAAAAAAGGAAGTGGATGAAATTTTAAGAAACGCATTGGTAGAATCTAGTCAAAGGGGCATTTGTCCGCCCCTCCCTAAATAAATTATAAATTATCAAATATAAATTAGGATGAAATATTTTAATAAAACCATTATTTTGGTTTTGTTATAAGAATAAAAAACTAAAAAAAATTTGGACGAAGAACTTCAAAATTTTAATAACGTAATTGATTTCTATCAAATAGACGTTGATGTAACAAAAAAACTCTTACATATGAGTTTTAGCTGTGGTACAAAACATTTGAAAAAATTAAAATCAGACCAACTGCTGCTGTAGATACATTAGCAATATGTGATCAAATTTTTTATAAAAATATTTATATTCTTCTCACAATATTTGCTACTTTGCTGGTATCAACTTGTACAGCAGGGCGTTCTTTTTCATCACTTAACCCTCTCCGTATATTTGTCGAATATATTCGACATTAAAGCAAGATGTCACTTACAGTTTCATAGGCCATTGCAAAAGTACATCGTTTTCACCGCGCATTATGAAAAAGAAAACAGAAAGATGTGTCCCTTTTCCAGCTTTGAATCCATCGGGATGAAGCTGAAGGCACATTTTGTAACCGTTTTTGTGGGAATAGAACGGGTCACTATAAATATCAGCATTATTTTTTACACGGAGAGGGTTAAATACCTGAAGTCATATTTAAGAAATACAGTCGATGAAAAAAGGTTAAACGGGTTTTCTTTGTTAAATATTCGTCAAGACATTAAAATAAGTCCGGATAAAATACTTTCTGAATTAATGAAGGGACAAAGATGAATTAATATTATATTGTAATATATTCTATATAATATACATTGTTAATAATTAATTATAAATTTGTTAATTATCTTAAAATATTTATTTTTATTTTCCGTGTCAACTTTTAACCTTGCTCGATGAATTGTAATAGTTAATAATTTTGCCCCCAAGCTGAAATCTTGGCTACTTCCCACACGTCAACTGATACAAAAGAAACATTTTCGCTGTCTGTCAACTTTTGTTCAAGTATTCGCTTTATCTGATTGAATAATCCACCAAAGTGATTATCTGATTATCTTTTTTCTTCCCACTTCAGGCATAGCAATATTTCCTTTATCTTACACTGATAGAATTCACCAATATTTCTTATACCAAATCCCTTTTGTTTATTAGTAGGTAGTTATGTGCACTCCAGATCTAGATACCCCCTTTTTTAAATTTAATATAATCCTGCAAATGAAATTTAACTCTGCAGAAAAATACTTTGTGATGTAACAATATCAGTTTTCATTCCTATACCATCGTGTTTGGATTTATATTATTTTCTCAAATAGAAATTTCGACTAAAAATATTATTAAAATGATCAAAATTGTCTAAAAAGAAGTTTTAAAATTTAATTAAGGTTGCCACATGTTGAGAGGCTCAAAGTAGGACAAATCTATAACCTACTACAGTAGTACGTATGACCAATATCCAAATTGTAGAATTATGAATTTTTCATTAATTTGAAAGTTTTCATATTTGATTTGATGTTTAAAAGAGAGTAAATACATCATTTCACAGTGGATTTGAATTTGAAAAAATTTAAAAATCGTCATTTAACGATAAATCAAAACCATTGAATCCATCGAAAAATATTTAAGATCAGAATCAACGGAAAAACCCTTGATTTACCACTCGAAAAGAAGTAAATCAACAGTTGTAGTTTTCAAGTTTCTAAGTTACGATTAAAAATTTTAGTGCACCTCTCCGGGCCCCCTTTCAAAACCGGGCCCCGGGAAAAATACCCGTCTCTCCCCTCTCTCTTCGGCCCTAGTGTCAGATATAATGATATAAATGACCAAACATATTTTAACTGGCGTCTAATCAGTTTCAGTGTTCGATTTTAACAATTCAATTTATATATAATCAAAAAATAAATATTATTTATTCGATCACAGTTATTTTGATTGGTAACAAATTGGATTTGTCCATGAGACGAAATGTAAAGCAAGAAGACATTTCGGATTTCTGCCGAAAAAATGATACCGTATATTTTGAATGCTCAGCTGTAAATTTTTTATTTGGTTTATTCATTCTCAAATGTTGACTCTCATTTAGAAAGAAAACCAGGGGGTCACGGAGGCTGTCATACATCTGGTGAAGCAATATTATGAATTATACAAAGACTGTTTGAATGAATTTGAAAATTTGTAGTTTAAATTGTTTAATTTTAATAAATGAATCTGAATTAGTGTTTTTATTATTTATAAAATAACATTGTTTAGTAGNTTATAATACCAAATTCGGGTTTCAGTGGAATCAATGGCGAATTAACTTTTTTAATTATCTAAAATAAAATGGAGGGCAGATGGTTATAGATAGAGCCAAAATGGGAACTTCAAAAATCGAAAGTGTGGAGAAGGATTTATCTACAAATTTATACTTCAAAGTGTTTGATGGTCCTAACAGCATGTCAATTGACTTTACTCACACAGCATACACTTGTCTGGAAAATCCAAATTCGGTCGTCATCGAATATAAAGGAAACGAATTGATTGCGGCTCAACTTCCTCACGTCAATGCGAAATAAGGAAACAGGAATCATGTTCGCACTCAACACCATGTTCTGAGAGACATCGAGTCTACATCATCTTCTGCAACTTCTCGGCTCTGCGAAACGCTAGTCAGTTCCAGTGCTAATGAAGTCAACCAAACAACTGCTGTCCCAAGAAACGTCGTACAAGTACGAAATTGTATGAAAATACAAATAAATCGTTGACGATTGTCAAGGATGCTCTTTTTAATCTGCATGGGCTTGCACAGGATTCGAACGTCATTCAAAGCATCACTATGTTTCCCGATCTGTCAGTAATATTCTATCATCCTGATGTCATCAAAATCTTCGAGAACATGCTATCTTCCAACTCAGATCTTCTCACACAATAGATATCCTATGACACAACTTTTCAATTTTGACTTGACTTAACTTTAATCTATTATCAACT
>CAUHTR010006337.1:0-11533 GCA_959609185.1 Schmidtea polychroa
CATCAATTGTTTTGTGCATCTTTATACCTGCTGTCAATTTTTCTCATTAACTTGACTCACCGCATTTAAAATATCACTGTTAGAAACATTTCCAGCATTCATTTCTGTTTCAACTTCACCCACTGTTATTTCATTTATGTCTGAATCGATCACCTCCATTTTTGGCTCTAGTTGCTCTTTTCGCTGCTCACATCCACTAGGCCTCTTTGATTTGTGCATTCCATGTGGCATGCTATAATATTCTTAAATAATAAATATATAATATATTAAGGACTTAAAAATATAAAACTAAACAAATATATATAAACAAACATATAAAATCTATATAAATATTTATAATCAACATTATTTATTCATTAAGTAATAAATGTAGTTATTTATCTTTCTATTTCCATCTTTCTAATTAAAAAATAAAAATATATATATTTTTTCGGACAGATAGAAAAACATATGCATATCGTCGTTATTATTTTATTGTAGTAGTAAACTACTAGTAGTAATACGCACTTTTTGAGTGGAAGACTGTCGCTGTTTTTATCTTTAAAATTTATGTCCTGTCCTAATTTCCTTTAAATATTATATATACCGTAACTATGTTAGAGATATTGATAAAATTTTTAAATTTCACAAAAATAAATGTTTTTTCATTTTGGTGACTAATTGAGATTTTTGGTGTCACCCTTTGATGGTGTCACCCAGTGCAGCCCGCACCCCTGTAGTGACGCCCCTTATTGTATCCCCTCCTCAGTAACTGAAATAATTAATGAAAAACAAATATATATAAGACATTTTTTTTATAAAATTGATCACTAATGTAAGTGGGTAAAATTTGTAAAAGAGATGACAGCAGAGAGAAGATATATACGGGTAGTAGTTACAAAGGAATGCGAGAAAATATTGAGTCAAAATACTGATGTGATTCTTTGGGAATTATTTATAACAAACCGATAGCGCACTAAGGGGTTAATATCATCATTACTTTCATCATTACATAAAAGAAAATGAAAATCTTTTTTTGTAACTGTTGGGAGAAGAACACGCTGACATTTCAAAATATATTTTAATTATAATGTTTGAATATTTAAACAAACTATCCTAATATTAAACAGTTTATATTTAATATTTGGATGGCTACATAAACCCCCAACGTAGATTATGGAGTATCTTAGCTTGAAAATGCGGCTTTCAGTCTGTCAACTGAGACTCTGACTATCTTTGAATTTTGTTCAATTTGATATGTTTTGAAATCTTCACTGCGACTAATGACCTTGAAGGGTCCTTCATATATTGTTTGAAGGGAAGACCTTGATTCTTTGACCATCCATACGTGACTGCATGTTTTTAATTCTTTCGGAAAGTATGACCTTTCGTTGCATTTGCGTTTCTTCAATTTTTTTAGTACGATGTCACCTGGCATTCTGGAATCGGTTCCAAAAACCGCTTGCATTGGTGATAAGACCGGTTTCTTCTGATGTGACGTTTCTTAAGCCAAGCATAACTACCGGTATGTCGTTAGCCCAACTTCTATTGGCATTGTCGGAATGTGTTCGAAGAGCTGCTTTTAATGTTCTGTGCCATCTTTCGATTTTGCCATTACATTGAGGATGGTATGCAGTTGTATGTCGATGTTCGATGGCATATTTTGAGCACAGCTCCTTGAAAGTTGATGAGACAAATTGTCTGCCATTGTCAGTAATGACAATTTCTGGCGCTCCATATCGAGGAATCCATTCTTTTTCGAGTATATTAACTATGCTTGAGCTGTTTATTTCATTTATTGCAAAGGCTTCCGGCCATGAGGAGAATCTGTCAATGATTGTCAAAAGAAACCTTTTGTTGTTGACTGAGGGCAATGGACCTACTATGTCAATATGAATTATTTTAAATTTACCTCTGTCTGGTAGTTGTCCTAGTTTTGATTTAGTATGTCTATTTATCTTGTTCTTTTGGCATGACTCGCATTCTTTACACCATTTACGTATCTGACTTCTCATTTTTGGCCAAACATATTTCTGTTTAATCATTTTGATCGTCGCATTTGCCCCAGGGTGGCACATGTTATGTAGACGGTTGAATTCTAGCCGTCTAAAGGCTTCGGGTAGAATTATCCTGACGATGTTGTTGTTGACATCAACAAGAACGCCATTTTCAGTTTCCTGTAGCTTCAAGGTCGTTGATTTCAGTGATTTAATAAAGGATTCGTCTTTTTGTTGGATAATTAATTCTGTTAGCTTGATATTATTAACTATGGCTTCTTGAGGTTCCGTCTCCATTTGTCGCGATAGAAAGTCAGCAACTTGATTGTCTTGACCTCTTATGTGATGAATGTTGAAGTTAAACTGATAAATGTAGTTGATCCATCGCCATTGACGATTTGAAGGGTTTTTCATCGAACTCATGTGAATGAGCGGCTTATGATCAGTTTTTAGACAGAATTCGTTTGATTCCAGGTAGTGCTTAAAGTTTTTAACGGACAGGTAAACTGCAAGCAGCTCTCTGTCAAATGTTGAATATTTTTGTTCTGTTGAGCTGAGTTTCCTTGAGAAAAATGATATTGGTTGAAGGCTTCCATCGCACCGTTCATGGTTAAGACTGGCACCGACTCCTATGTTTGACGCATCAGTACACAGAATGAACTTTCTGTCGAAGTCTGGGGAAATGACTTTGGTTATATTTATTAGTTTCTGTTTGGAGTCTTCAAATGCCCTCGACTCTGTCTCTGTCCATATCAGACTAGATTTATTTTTTGAACTTCTTGACACCATGTCGTGCAATGGTGCCATTGTTTCTGATAAGTTTGGTATCATCCATTGGTAGAACGTGACTGCTCCAATGAACCGTCTAAGACCCTTAGCATTGTTCGGTTTAGTATACGTGATTAGTGCTTGAACTTTTGCAGGATTTGGTCTTATTCCCGAAAACGATATATTGAATCCAAGAAAATTGACCTCTTTCTGAGCAATTGAGCATTTTTCCTCCTTTATCTTTAATGAATGGTCTTTAAGCAGATTCCTTACTATGTCCAGATGTTTCTGATGATCTTCCATGTTTCTGGAGAATACAATTATATCGTCAATGTAGGAGAGAGTGAATTCCCTGTATGGTCGGAGAATTTTGTCTATGTGTCTTTGGAAGGTTTGTGAGGCATTCTTTAGACCGAAAGGCATCATTGTGTATTCATAAAGTCCAAATGGCGTGATGACTGCAGTTTTATTGATGTCATCGGTCCGTATTGGTATTTGATGATAAGCTTTTTCAAGATCAAATGTTGAGAAAATTGCACTTTTTCCAATTTGATCTAGAATATCTGAGATTCTGGGTAATGGGTACCTATCTGCTTTTGTTACAGCATTAAGTAGTCTGTAATCGCCACAAGGACGGTGAGTCCCATCTTTCTTTTTGACAATTACTAGAGGAGATGCCCATTCACTTTTGCTCTCACGAATGATATTTTTCTTTAATAGTATGTCAAATTCTTGTCGAACGGATTTGAGAATTGTTCCACCCAGTCGACGTGCTCTCTGTGCAATAGGGGGGCCAGTGGTGTCGATTCTCAGTGCGATGTCAGTCATAGGACAAATAGATTGGAGTGTTTTGTTGACATTCCCCGTTACGATTTGAGATCCTCTTCTGATTTGAGCTCTTTTACAGTCTGTTAGTATGTCATAATGTGCAAGAAAATCGGCTCCGAGGATCGGCCTGTTGACGTCGGCAACTGTAAATATCCACTCGAATTGACCTGATAGTCCTTCAATGGTTAATTGTATTCGTTTTTGGCCGAATACAGTAATTGTTGAGTTGTTCGCTGATATCAGGTGATTTTTGGGTGTCCCGGAATCTGCAGAGAAATGTTTCGATGGTAGCACGCTCACATCTGCACCTGAATCAATTAGAAAGTGAAAACAATTACTCATATGTTTTGCTGGCACTGTGAAGATTGATTTGATTGTTAACGGCATTGATTGTACACTTAGGATCCCAGTCGCCGGACTTACTGAGATCCGTTGGCTTTTCCCGACGTTTGAGTTTCTTTCCATGAGCAGGGTTTTTGGCACTTCATGGCTCGCCTGCCAAATCGTTTGTGATAGTAGCAAAGTTCGGAGTTGTCACTTTGTCTGTGGTGAACTTGTTTGAGGACATTGATTTCTTCTTGCATCTTCTGAATTGTATTTCGGTACTCTTCGTTGCTGTTGGAAACTGCGTTGAGTCCTTGGCATTGGTTTAGTGACGTGTGGGTGTTGGCAATTGCTGCTAGTTCGTCCAGATCAGCGTTGCTCGATATTAGAAAATGTTGAATTTGATTTGGCATACTTTTAATAAATTGATGCCGTAAGATGTTGCTCTTTGATGCGTCGGCATCTGGTTCTAGTATTTTAAAATTCTTCTTCAATTCTCTAAGTAGTTGTGTTGGTTTCCTATCTCCCAATTCTTGTCTTTGAAAAATCTTTGTTGCAGCTTCTGAAGTTGACTCCGCTGTTTCTTTGATGATTGTTTCCTTGAGCAGAGAGTATGGGTTCTGACTGTTCGGTTTCAGTGCATCTGAATATTCTTCTAATATTCTTGGTGGTAGACTGGTCAAAAGATGCAAGTATTTTGTTTTTTCACTTTTGATGTTTGCCATTTGAAATGCAGCATCTACTTGAGCAAACCAAGTTACAGCATTTTTTAAAATACTGCGGGATCTTGGTTCTGATGTGACTGTTTTCATCAATCACGTTTCTGACACCATTGTTGGGAGAAGAACACGCTGACATTTCAAAATATATTTTAATTATAATGTTTGAATATTTAAACAAACTATCCTAATATTAAACAGTTTATATTTAATATTTGGATGGCTACAGTAACCAAGGTGCAACACAACTACACGGTTCATCGGTAGAGTTGTGAAGATAAACCCGTTTTGGTAGTCAGCCGGGGTTTACGACCGAGCGAACAAATTAAATTTACAGTAATTAAAGGAGCACAGTGCGGTCACGAAAGTAATGGACGTTTTTGCATTAAATTACACACGCAACTTCACACTAAATTCTCGTCTTTACATCACACTAGGACTCAATAAACGGTGAAAAACTCCAGCTCACAGTTTTACAGCCAAATAACACTCAATGTAGTCGATTAATTCTAATTTATGAACTATTATTATATATAATAGCAGTATAATCTCATATCTCACAATTAGTGGTCTTTCAACTTTGCCATAGCATTGAGGATGGTATAGTGTTGTGTGTATAAATATAAAATTTCGAAATAATTGAGGCAAGTAGAAACTATCTAATCTCGAAATAATGCAATTATAGTTAGTACATCATTTTTATAAACATGTTCGGATCTTCTGCTTGAAATTCGCGTATGAGTGAATCAACAGTTTTTCTTTTGTTACTTTTGCATAATTCGGATTTATCTTCTTGTTAGCTCCGCAGATTCTTGCTGGTATACACAAAACAACTATAGATTAAAATTAAATACATCTAACTTAAGTAGGCGTTAACATCTGAATTTTTTAGAAATACAACTAAACTCTATCAACCGGATACTAACAACCAGCTACTAAGTACTTACAACTAAGTATCAACAACTAGGTACTAACAATAAATCTTTAAAAGAAAATCTTCTTCATTGAAGGAAGATCATTGAATGAAAAATAATTAAAATTTCAATTGAACTCAAGATTTTCAATTAACTAGGTAAAAATTGATTAAATCATTGTAAAAATAACATGTAAATTTATTCAAAACATACTAAATAATAATATTAAAAAGGCAATTTATGGACAAGAACTTTAAATTCTAGTCATTAATAATCCAGTAAATATTATTTTAAATACTGATCATTCAAGTTAATAATTAATTGAAACAAATTAATTTTAATGATTTTTAAAAGTAATTTATCACATATATACTCAAATTATTCAGAAAATTCAGTATAAATTCATTACAAATTATCAAAGTCGTCAATCTACACTAAAAATAATTATCATTAAATTCTAAAGGAGACTGATTTAAGCACTCTAATAATTAAATAAACCAGTTCTCTAAATAAATTACTCTAAAGGACTATATAGATGCTTTCTGTATCCAAGCAAATTATTGATTCTCCATTAAAATGATCTAAAAAGTATCAAATTTCCCTGAAATATCTATTAATATTTAAAGATTGATATTTTAACGATAAATTAGTAAAAGATCATATATTTCCCTCTTAATATCAGACTAATAAGATTCCTTGAAATCTCTTCAAATGACTATAATTCTACTTTGATCTTAATTCCTATTATCACAAATATTTCCCTATAAAACATCTAAAATTAATTTAGCCATTAACCCTAAATAATTTATAAAATCTATTGATAAAATCAGTTATAATTAAAAATAATTAAATTTTTGTTCTAAATCACTCGAAATTTAAAATAAAATAAATTACTGTACAATTTAACCAAGTAGTTGCATTGAAAGATTAAATTTATCCATCCAATAAAATATATTCCTTCAAATGGTCATATTTTACCGATATTCAACAGATTTAATTTCTAAAAATCTAATTAAAATTACCCGATAAATTTCCTCCAATAAAGATCAATTTTCTTTAGTTGTTTTCGATGTTTTAAGTCAATATTTCTCAACTTTTATCATTGTCCGACTATAACATCTTAAATAAGGATAAAAATAATTTAAAGTTGATATCAATCCCAACTATCAATAAAGATCTCATTGTCAAAACGTAAAACCAAGTAAATTGGTCAATAAAACCTAATTGACTTAATTAAACTCTGGATAATTAATAGAAAATGAAAAAGAAGATTGTTCTATAGCAGGGGTGTCCAACCTTTTAACTTCCCTTGGCCACATTAGACACAAGACGAGTTGTTTTGGGCCACACAAAAAAATTTCACTTATAATAATGGGCGATGAGAAAATAAAACTTATGTTATATAGTTAACATATTTATGTATTTTATATATTTATTAATTTCTTATTACAGAAGTAAGACAAAACCAAATTCAGAAAGACATATGACGTAACAAAGACATATGACTCATCATTTTTAGGGAACAAAGACATATGGCTCATCATTTTAAACAAAGAACTATTGCACAACAAAAACATTTTACTGAACAAAGACATGACTCATCATACTTTTTAATAATTAAATATATTACGTTGCGTTATTTTAAAATTTAAATATATTTTAAAAACACATTTTGACGCTAAAGTTGACATGCTTTGCATTATTATTATTATTATATATAGTCTGAGTTTATCCGACAAGATATTCTGTCCCCCTAATGGTTACAAGGGTACTGCTCACAATTATATTATTTATTATTATCAATATTATTATTATTTATTATTATTATTCATTATTATTATCAATATTAAGGAAAAACCTAAAATATTTATTTTTTACACATACTCAACCTATTAAACTTTATTCTTATTCTTATTCTTATTATTATTATTATTATTATTATTATTATTATTATTATTATTATTATTATTATTATTGCAAATATTTTTCAAAAACCTAAAATATTTTTACACACATAAGTTATGGGGTAGAGAATTATTATATGTTTGCAATAATTAAATAAATATGAAATTTTTGAAAAAATCTATGTTTTCTGTGTTTGCCTTTACAGAAAATTGTCAATAAGGAGCTATAATTAAGGGAAAATTTTACACACATTCGATATGTATTGCACATGTATTGTACATACCTTGTTTAACATGGGTGTATATTCTTAATATGTGATTATTATTATTATTATTATTATTATTATTATTATTATTATTATTATTATTATTATTATTATTATTATTATTATTATTATTATTATTATTATTTTTATTATTATTATTATTATTATTATTATTATTATTATAGTCAGAGTTTATCCGACACGATATTCTGTTCCCCTATGGGTACTGGTCACAAGGGCAATGGTCATATTCAACATATCGCAAGGGTTTTCGAGCTTAAATACAGTTTATTAAGGTTAGTAAATAAAATAAAACTTATCACATGTAAACTCTGATACTATTTTTATAATTATTTAAACGATAAAAAATCAAGATAACAGAAGACAAGGCAAAGTTTATTCATTAGTATTGCTATGCCGAATGAGCAGTGACCAAATATCTGTGCCTGAAAGACACGGTTGGTCGCCTGTTCCTCCCCAAGTGGGGTCAGAAGAACCTGGGCATCATAGTTCTCTGTGCGGAACATTACGCCTAGCATGTCGGGGTAGTCAACTACCATCATATTCGAAACGTATAAAAAATACATTTCAAAATACATGCGTCATTGGCACTATAACCAAATTAATTAATGTTTTCACTAACAAGAAGTTACAGAGGCCTCCCAATAGTTGGATTACAACCGCCCACCACGACGATCTGCTTGTATTATTAATTAAGGTATAAAGAGGACTCATCCAACCCTATTATATTTAATTTACAAAAAAATGTCCAAGGCAGCGACTAAAATGGAATTAATTGTTGTAAATTTTAATAAACCATTTTTTCCAATTCAATTGATTTAATGTAGACTTTTTTATATGAAGTCGATTTATTATTACTATTATTTGGTATGTTATAACAGTGCATATAACAGCATTATAACAGTGCATAAAAAATATAGTATTGCAAAAATAAATAGTATTCATTTATAATTTAATTAGGTTTTTAAAGAATTACATATTTAACTAAATTTTATTTTTACTAGAATGAATTTTAAAAATTGAATAAATGTTACAATTCAGATAATGACCAAATTCAAATTTTTATTTTCTAGTTTTTATCACAAATTAAAACAAGAATAATAATATTAATTCTTTAATATTATTACATGTCTCTCTCTAGTGTCCATTCGCCGTAAAGGTTCGGAGGTCTTCTTGATCTCTGACTTCTCACTCGGTTATCGCCGTCGGGCATAGTCTCCGTTAAGAGAGAAGGCTGATATGAATTGTCCTCGGCGTTCTCCTGAGAAGTAAACGTTTTTTCTGTTGCTTTTTTGGTGCCTGGGGAGTATATCTGATTATTGCTTGATAGTCGTAAGACAGCCTCCTCTTCCATTCCGCATGAGTAATTTCTTTTCCTGGAACATGTGTAATGATGTAATCATATTGCATCAGATTTAAAGCCCATTTCGTAATTCGCAGAGAAGTATGATCGGGTATTGCTTGATTACTTCCTAATAAATATATGAGCGGGCGGTGGTCAGTTTGTAATGTAAATTTTCGCCCTAATAGAAAGTGGCTTAATCTTGAAACTGACCAGACTATGGCTAATGCTTCTCTTTCTATATTAGAGTAGTTCTTTTCTGCTTCCGATAATGTCCTCGAGACGAATATGACTGGATGTCCTTCTTGTGTGAGGACTGCTCCTATGGCTTCTTTCGATGCATCTGTGGTTAATGTTGCTTCTTTTTTTAGACAATACGATCAAACTATGGGATGGGAACTTAGTTCCGTTTTTAGCTTATCAAAACTTTCTTGACATTCCTTTGACCATATGAATAGAGCTTCTTTTTTTTCGGAGGTTATTTATCGGTGATATTTTATTCGAGAATTGTGGTATCAACCGGCCGAAATAATTTACTAAGCCTATAAAACTTTCAACTTCTTTTTTGTTGGATGGCACTGATATATCTTGTATTTTATTGACCAGCTTTTTGTCCGGTTGGATGCCTCGGCTTGAAATACTGAATCCGAGGAACGTTATTTCGTCGACATATTCGATTGATTTCTCCTTGTTTATTGTAATCTTTTTTTCTTTTAATCTTTGCTTTACCGCCTCTAATCGTTTTTTTAGAGCCTCGTCATTCTCTCCAAAGACTAATATATCGTCTTGATAGATTAAAATGCCTTTTATATCGGCTAGTATGTCTTCCATTGTTCTCTGGAATATAGAAGATGAGTTCTTCATACCAATTTGTAGGCGGTTGACGTAGAATAGACCTTTCGAGGTATTTATGATGGAAAGTTGCCTTGCATTATTGTCTAGTTCAATTTTCCAATATGCCGAATTCAGATCTATCTTTGCGAATCTTTTTGCATTCTTCATACGGGCAAAAATAGTCAATATTTGGCAGAGGATACGTTTCAGTTTTAATCTTACGGTTTACGTGGACCTTGAAATCAACGCACATGCGCAATTCCCCATTGTCTTTCTTGATCCATACAACTGGTGAACAATTGGCAACTGGATCGCGACAAGGGGAGATTATACCCATTTCTTCTAGGCGTAGGAGCTCAGCGTTGACTCTGCTCTCTAATGCTAACGGTACTGGTCTTGCTCTGCAAAAGAAATTATTAGCATCTTTTAAGAGTTCCATTTTTGCCTGTACACCTCGTATACTTGGAAGGAAATTGCTCGATTTATTCTTTGCTGTTGCTGAATTGATGGTCATAGTATCTTCAATAATATCTTGTCCCAACAATCCGTATGATTTCTCTGATTCAATAACTGTTAACTTGATAGCATGAATTCTTTTTTCCGTTTCTACTTCTGCTGTCAAGTAACCTAGGCATTTCATAATGTGACCGTCGTAGGCTGTGAGTTTCATATTATGATGTTTTAGCTTCGGTTCACCCAAGTCTTTCCAAAGTTTCGACGAAATTATAGAGACATCTGCTCCCGTATCGATTTGCATCTGAATTTTGTTTGAGTTTATTAAGCAGCTAACCAATTCTTTGTGACATGAATTTACCGCACATATGGATCCTATGTCCAATTCTGTAGAGCTTTCTATAACGGAATTCACTTGCTTATTTTGTTTGTTCTGCACTGATAGGCATACAATTTCAAAGTGATTCGGTTTTGAACAGTTTAGGCATTTTTTCCCGAAAGCTGGACATTTTCCTCAGGCGTGGTCTGACCCACAAAACTTGCATTTTGTTATTGATTTCTGCTCTCTTCTGATACAGTGTAGGTCCTTGTTGTCTTCTTCTGATTCTGCAGGGGTTACGTTCTTGTTGATGAAGCTTTTCAATTGCTCCATGTTTTGAACGAACTCTTTGATGTCGTCGACGCTTGGTTCCGAATGGCCTATCTTTTCCAACAAACGCTTTTTAGATTCACTGTCATGTAATCCTGCAATTAGTGACATTGTAATCATGTCTTCTGTCGGATCTGTTGATTCCTTTAGTTTTGAGAATTGACAGAATTCGGCTCCCTTTCTTAGTCTGAGAATGAAATCGCTGATTCCTTCTGCTTTAATGAGAAAATTTTATTTCTTTCTGCTATCACTAGTCTTGTCTTTGGTTGTAAGAACGATTTTATAGTTCTTTCGATTTCTTCGTATTTGACGGTTTGAATATTTCTCGGGGACAGCATTGATATTACTTTGCCAAGGGCTTCGAACCCGCATACGGCAATGAAATTGTCTGTTATTACATTCTGTTTATCCGAATCAACCCATTTGTTAATTCGAGTCATTGCACTGAATGTCATCATCCATGTTTGTCATTGATCTGCATTTGTGAGATCTAATACTGGAAATCCTGCTCGTGACGCCATTGTTACAATTCAGA
>CAUHTR010006338.1:0-19530 GCA_959609185.1 Schmidtea polychroa
ATCAAAGTGAAAAAGTCGCTATAGAAATAATGATAACGAAATGATAACGAAAAATCATTTGATATGTATCAGAATAGATCAATTTGTATAGAAGTAGTAGAAATTGATGATGACATGTTTTAAAATAATTGTGAACGTTCACTACTTCCATTTAACTCAAACTATGAATGTCGTAGTCAATGGATCTATAGATAAAACTTGTTCTAAATTAAACAGTTGCTTCCTTAATTTGATTGTCGGGATATGTAATAATTAGTTGCAAAAAATAAATTCGCCAGGAAAATATTTTTTTGGTTGCATTAACGATTAGTTTGTCTAAAAAGGATGTTAAATCTGGAATGGATATTGTCTATAAATTCATTGAGCTATAAATCATGGCATTTATAACTGGAATAATGTTGAAGTAGCAAACCCTAGAAACAATATTTTTTCATGTGTTTGATCAATTAAGAAACTAGCCAGATTTTATTCTAGCAGAAAGTACGAATAATAAATTCAGAATTTTGAGGGTTACATTTATCGTAATAACATTTGCAGATTTAAAAGAGGCATTTATTTTAACTTCTTTTTGAAAAATATTTAATTTTCAGCTTTAAAGTTTTTCATTTTTCATGTATAAGATACTATGAATCTATATGGAGAAAATATTTTTCATTTGTTGTTTTTATTTGACATCTTTTAGTTCAAGATTGGTTCATTATCGGTAATGTCAATCCATATCAATTCTTTTAGATGTTCATTTGTCTTATAGGTGAAACAAAATACTTAACCGTTTCTCTCTCTCTTTTTTATGTTTTCTTGTTATACTTTCATTTTTAACAGATTTGAACATTGTTTTTAAAAGTTAACTTAAAATAATATTAAATCATTTGGTTAAAATTTTAAAAATTATAGAAATCCTAAATTTATATTTGTATATTCCGATGTATGATTTTTCGGTTAAACAGGTGTTTCATTTAGTGGCATGCAATTAAAAATAAATATGGTAAAGTCAACGAAATTGGCTTGATTTTTGATGATAAATGATAGTTGAATTATTTTATGGGTTTTTGTTTGTTGTTCATAAGTTTCGGGTTTTGGTGCAAATTTAAAAAATATAATAAAATTTTCTGAAAAGTGATGTTGAAATTTTTGAGTCATTGATTTTCAAATTTTTTAATTTTTCACTGACTTATCAATAGTTTTTAAAGTACCTTGGTTTGTTTGACACACAATAACATGTAGATGATAGGATGATACATAAAGTTTTAAGAAATTATAATTATCATTTCTTACAAAGCATCTGAATTGCATGATACTATTTATAAATATTTGTGGTGTACTACAGTCACAACTCAGTGAACTCGTTATAATCAATGAACAATTGATGATTTTTTATATATTTAGTTTTTGTCACACAGACTAGGGACTTAAGTAATTTTATATTAGGTAGGTATATAACATTATATATTTTACCTTATTGCTCTATAGTTAAAAGTTTAAAAAGTTAACCCGAATTAATTAATTAACAGTTCTAAGTGACCAACTAAAGTTGAAAACTTCCATTAAAATTTACTGTCTTATGAATTCAAGATTGTTTATATTTTAAAATTATATATTTTTTGTTACATTTACTATTGCTTTTCCTATATAGGCCATTAAATATTAATCCCTTTGTAACAATTCAAAAATAACTCATCCAAATTTATCAACAATTTATTTTTCGATTTATTAGTTTTAATTATCTGTGAAACCATAGATTTTTTATGCAGAATGTTTAAATGTAATTTTGAAACACAAGAATTCTCATTGAATTTCATGTAATAGAAAATATAAATAGAAAATACTACTTCTAATTCACATTTGATATAATTTCTTTATAAACTCATCTTAAAATTCGTTAAAGCATTCTTTTGAATTTACAAATAAATTTGACAAAATACCTGTAAGAACTATGACAACTATTATCGCTGAGCAGGAATATCTGTGATTTTTTATCTAAAAATAAATCTATGACCAAAATATCATTAGTACTGTTTTATTTTTCATAGAACACTTTCAGTGCATGCTGAGATGAGTGTAAATCCAGATCAGATGTAAAATAAAGGCCCAATTTCAAACTGCTCATTAAGAGGTTTTATTTATCAGTGTATTTCAACAATTTTCGAACTGCCACCCCCTTTATACCCAAAGTTTTGCCGTGGCCTTACTTTTTAGATTTTATTCCATCACGCTTAATAGGCAGAGAAGATTACTCAATATAGATGTAAGTTGTTATAATATATACCTGAGAAAATGTGACTGAATTTAGATAGTACTTAAGTATTATTAAATCTACATTTTTTTATTTTCATATTGGGATTGATAATAATAATAATAATAATAATAATAATAATAATAATAATAATA
The DNA here is from genome assembly GCA_959609185.1 of Schmidtea polychroa. Classification (NCBI taxonomy): domain Eukaryota; kingdom Metazoa; phylum Platyhelminthes; order Tricladida; family Dugesiidae; genus Schmidtea; species Schmidtea polychroa. Next base: position 2,389 of record CAUHTR010006338.1, read on the forward strand.
ATAATAATAATAATAAAAGTGAAATTCATTTTATATCTGAATTTGATTTAACTTTATTATTAATATTACATTTCTAAGCAATTTTATTTGTGATATATATTCTAACGTAATATCATTTTGGTTATTTATTTTTAGTATTCTAATTTCCTTTTTATTATATATACTAGCCTATAAATTGAATGGCGTTTGACCCGTGCTTAAATTAAATTGAAAATATTTTTAAAATATTCTTTAAATATTTTAGCTTATTTCTGTAAATTTTTACATTAATTAGTGTTTTCTGTATTCTGTTATGTATTCTGTTTGGAACAAAAATCAATCTTAAAATTCACGAGCTAGATGCGAAGAATATATACAATACTTGGTGCTATTTATTTGATAATATCGAGTGTCCCGTCGTCTTGTTACTGTCGTTGTTAAATAGCTTTTCCATCATTTATTATTGCAAGTTGTCTCCAAATCTCTTATAAATTGCCATTGCAATCTACTTGTATAAAGTTAAACTAAGAATATTATATATTTAGTTTATATTACAAAGATTATATAATTTATATTATATAAAAAAATTTACGAAGATAGTAAATATTAGCATAGATAAAACAATATTATTGAAGTCGTTGACATTGCAAAGATTTGGCCTTTTTTTACAGTTGGAAGTATATGATGAGCGAGATAATCATGGACATTGATAAACATGTTTAGCAACTGATATCAATTTTGGAATTCATATTTTTCTCATACGAATAAATTAATAAAATGTTCATTTACGCTCAACCTTTTAAGTGTGCTACAACACCCGGTTAAAATTTGCCAAGTTGTAGCGACCATATATGCTAAAATGCAATGGGTTCCTCCTTTGTTATATTATTGGTAGTAGTGTACTCTAAATTATTGATGAAATTAAAGTTCTAAAAGCTAGACAAAGAACATTTTTCTTCTAAAAATCAAAATTGTGAAGGTTTCAGCAACTCCTGGTAAATAGTTAATTAATTCCCGTTGGGATCATGTCCCACAAATTGAGAACTATCAATTCGCACAAATTAAACTTTCAATATCACGAAATTTTGCTATTTTAATTTTTATGATTTTCAATTTATTTCCCTCTTCTCTCTACTATAATTAAAATAATCAAAGTTGGTTAGAAATCACGAAAACAATTTTAACCTAATTATCTTTATCGCTTGTATTAATGACATTTTTATTTAAATTTCTATATTATAAGGCAGATTTAAAAAAATTTAAATTCTCATATTTTGTTATTTGTTTCACAGGTTTTTGGATGTTTAGACATAAAATTGAATGAATTGTTAGATCTAGTTGAATTAATATTATTGTGTCAAATTTGTTGAGAAAATAAACAGTCTGTGGTTGTTGAGTTTGTGAGAAATATTTGCGTGATTACATTAATTTCGGTATTGAAAATTTTCCTGACTCAAACAACTAAATGTTTTAACGTGTAATATTTATTTTATATACAGTAGTCCGTCGTATAACACGGTTAATTCGTACCGTGATATATCGAAACCGTGTTATACGAAACTTTGAAATAATATAAATCAAGGTAATGTGTACCGTGTTATATCGAAACCAAGTCTTAAGGTGTAAAATTTTATTATAATTGAAATTTCGTTCAAAATATACAAATAAGTGAAAAACTAAGTTAACTTCGAGTTTTTATTACAAAAAAATTCAGCATGAGAAAAAAAAATTAAAAATATCACAAAAAATATATTTAAAAAATCATAATTCTAATTATAATAGATTAAATAAAAACAGGTTCTTACGACCACAATATTAATTTTCATCATCACTCTCACTCTCATCAAAAACTACAGCTGATTTATTTCTTTTTTTCAAAGTTGGTTGAAACTCCTCTTCACTAGTTATTTCCTCCCCATAACAAAAACTATCAGACGTAGTTTCAATTACCTGCCTGTTTTGATCTCTTAATTCGGTCAGAATTTCTCTATAAGGAGCTAAAGAACTTTACTATAAACATTACAACTTAATTTTTAACATACCTGATATTAAAATTATTATTAACTTATAGACTTTCAAAAAATGGCTATTATTATTTACTATTTATGTACTTTTTTTCTATTTACTTTCCAAAATATTAAAAACAATGCAAGCAAAAACTTTATCAACTTTATTTATAAAGAACAAAGCGATACTGATTTTTCTGCTATTCGCCTTATTTAACGCAATTTAAAAAAATACAACGGAATATATACATAACATATTCAATTTTTTAAAAACCTTATGTTATAAATTTCAAGTCTTATATCGTGTAATATTGAAACCGTGTTATACGAGGGAATACTGTATTATAAAATCGTATTTAACCTCCATAGGGTCTTGTGGTAATTTTTTACTATAAAAATAAATCTAATATTGTGGAAATAAATACTTTTTTTGTTTTATTATTTTTAGGGTTAACTAAAATAATAGCCATTTTACATACTAAATCCTCCATTTTGTTAAATTTTTTAGGCTTATTCAAGAAATTATTTTTAACAAAATTACCCTATGATACTCTTGTATCTTTTTCCTATGACGCTGTCTGCTCTTATATTTCAGATAAACCGTTTCCTTTCCTTTGTAATTTTGAAGGAAAGCAGAATTTTAATATAAAACATTAGTTTCTTAATTTTATTCGTTATTTTGCTTTCCTTAGCAAGTAACTGGAATAAACTCAAAATGTAGTAATATTAAGATTTTAAAGTTCCCCTATTTAAAATAATGATTTTAAAGTCGCGAGCTAGAAAGATTTCACTATCCTAATTTATCGCGTTTGTAAATGACACCTAATTAGTAAAAACAGTACCAAATCCGTTTGAAAATTCGGGAGAAATCTAAATATTTGCACTTTGTCTGACAGACGCAATTGGGATATTAACCAGGTCGAATGGCGTTGATGAATCAGCAGATTTATCAGAACAGAAAGAGAATTCGTGCTTGGGAAACTCGTAATTAGTTAATATAACATTTATCCATTCAATAATGTCGCCCTATCAATAATTATGATGATTTATATTTTCTAAATTCCCATTGGAATTAATTGAAAATATTTCTCATCAATTCTTTTATGAAACCAACAATTTCTGTATTCCCAATCCTCTATTGTGAGTTGAATAAATGAAATAGTTTAAGTAATTTACTAAGGGAAACTAAAAAAGATTTTTTGTGACATGCAGTTAATTCATTAGGTAAAAATAACTTAACCGTCTCATGCATCGTGCCCACAGAAGCTGATATGCTAGTTATAATTTTATAATATACATGATCTCCACCTGAGTGAACGGAAACAAATTGTTTTAGCTATTTTATAAATGTATCTTTATTTTTATTATATATTACTATTTGTATAAGTATTTGTATAAATAATTCTAATTTAGTATAAATATCTGTTTAATATTAAACAATTAAATGATAATGTAAGCCTTATGCTGCGAAGTATATATTCAATAAAATAAAAGAATTTTCAACTATAAAAATAGTCCTTTTCAATTTCCTGGAATTTAGTTGCTTCAATTTTAAATTTTTGATCTTCTCTTTTATTTCCTTTTTCTTTCTTCCCATTGCTTCAAAATAAAACTCTTCAAGAATTTAAAATTAAATTTCCTCTAAAATTCAAAATAAAACAATAAAAAATTTCTAAGTCTAAAGCTTTTATAACTAGTTTATAATTGTTTTAATAAATAAAATTATAAATATTTATTCATAGAAAATTTTTAATAACTTTCTATACGCAATTTAAAATTTGTATTCCTAACGATTCTTAAAAGTTTATTTCCTTAAAATTTGATCTAGTTATTTATATTATTTCTAAAATATTATTTATTAAAAGAAAATATTCTCAAAGTCAATAATATTTAATCAGATTGATGATTTTATTGATCTCTTCTTTAGCGTTGATGGTTGGCCGTTTGTTTATGATGAAACTACATGGTTCTCAAATTTGGTTACTGTTACTATAACTATTAAGCAAAAATTCAGATCAATAAATTAAATTCTACAGAAAAAAAGTCGATTTGCATGTAACATTGAAATAAATCTAAAATAAAAGAAAATCGCTCCAATACAAATTTGAACAAGTTTTTTTTTCTTTGGAAGAAAAAAGATTAAATCCGAGAGGGATAATTCTATCAGTGAAATAATGAATAGTCGAAAAGTATCCAAAATAACTAAGTTAAGAGCAATACTGACATATATTCAACATACAAATACTTGAACAATATTTTAATATTTTCAAATTTGATCCTTAATTACAATATAGTTTTTTACGTAATCTCACATACACTCAACCATCTATTTAAAAGGGAGCCATGTTTCATGTTTTCACATTTTGATTAATATAATTAGAAAACATGAATATTTTTGTTATGCACATAAAAAACAGAAGTTTAATAAATATCGCATAACATTATTTAAAAAAAATTTTTAATTATTTTGCTTTTTTACGGATTTGAACTGAATTTTCGCCTTTTTATCTGATAAAATAAATTTAAAGTAGGAGTAACAATTTTTGGAATCAAGCCAAATTTATCTGACAATAATATATATGTATATCGTTTAGTTATTTTAAGTAAAATTAAATACGAATATTTTGCTATGTTAATTTTATGAATTAACTGACTAATTTCAAATATTAAATCGTGTGCAGTTATTTTATACTTATAAAGTTTATAATGTGATATTCAATGATATTTATAATGGCAGATTATTTCAAGATCATTTGGTCCTCATCAGTACAGTATAACTCTATTCCACCTATGATCGAACTCATTGACTTTCGAAAAACCCCCAAAATCTGACCATTCGGTTACCAGATTCTAAGTCTGGCCACAAAGTCACTAGGTTCGACAGCGGATGGGATTGAGTTTCTTGCACGATACCGATGAGAGCGAAACAAGCTTGAAACTAATCTGCTATAATAAATCCAACTGAATGTCACATTAAAAGTATAATTTATCATTAAACCATCCAAAACCCAAAGACATTTGATTTTATTCTATTATTGCAATTTTCACATTGAAATCATAATTGAAAATTAATATTCTTAAAATAATTTTAATCATAATGGACACATGATTTTGTTATAAATATAATGTATTTATTGTTATTTACATGAATATTAAGCTGATGATAATATTATTATGAAAATGTTATTCAGTTGATAATTTCAACTTTGAAGTCAGGCTTGTGGTTGATCTGAACGCATAGAATTGAATGTGCGATCAAATCGTAATAATTTCACTATTACCCATGACAAACAGACGCGAAATGTTGATCGAAAACGGATTTCACATCATTTCCTATTACATAATTATTTCATTACACATTGATGATAATTTATATAATAATTGTTCTGTTAACCCCAAATTGAAATTATTTTATTTTTCATTTTCTATGTTTATCTATTTCAGCTAATTTATTATATTAAACTTTGGTAACTATATAAAACTATATAAAATATTATATTTCAAAAATCATTTACTTGTTTCAAATTATTTAAACTTTTTTACCCATAAAATTTATCAATTATAATATAAGCTCAACTCTTTTCTTAGATTACTTTTATTACTAATTGTTGTTCAATATAAAATATTACAATATAGACTCATTGACGTGAAATGGCGATATTTTTTAAGCACACGCGAATAAGTTTCGGAAGGAAAGGAAAACAAGAGACTTACAAGAAGAGTTTTAGTAGAATTTTCAATCTTTGTAATTTTTTATAGAAGGCGGATAGAATGAATGTTGACTAATTACATAGATAAATAGTTAAAATCGAAGTTTAATTTTAATTCTCTGGAACTGGAAATTTCTTTGCCAATGTAGCAAACAAAAAATTTAAATGTGCATTGCTAATATAAAAATTTGTATTATATTTCTCACCAATTCTCTTTTCAAAATTTAAGAAAAATAACTGTTATTCAAAATATTATTATTATTATTATTATTAAATTTTTCCTCATTATCTACCAAATAATTTACAATAATAACTCGTTTAACGTTATTTCACAATATTGACAAAATTGTCCATAAGTGGAAATTTAAATGAGCTTAGAACGTTGATTTTTCTTGATAATGTGCCTATCCATCCAGTTGTAATGGAAATTATACATTTATACCTGCGAAAATTGTTACTTTGTTTAACATAGTATTAAATATTTATAATTTTATTATTAAAAAAGTCATTCATAAAAAGTAAAGTTTACAAATTCAAAATAATTAATTTCGTCTGTTGTATATTATTAAAAAAAATAAAACTTTTGAAACTTCACGAAATGAATTTCGCTTTTTCCTTTCTATATATATGAACTGAACACAAACTTGACATTTCATTTCACTTTTTATCTGTGATGTTTTTCTTACTAATCTATGTTTTCTTTGGTAAAATCTTAAATTTTTTATTATATTTCAAAATTATTATTTATGCGATAGTCATAAAATTTTTCATATTCCTTCATAATTTTCGCCTTAATATTTTTAAAATTTTTAACAATTTTCACAATATTTTCCAAGTTTTATTTGTCATTGTCACGGAATTTTTAAAAGAAAAAAATTATTTTAATAATATGATTATTAACTATTAATTGAATTATTTTTTACATTTGATTTCACATTAATAATGTTTAGTTGAAATCAACGTGGAAGATCGGAGAGTTCAGCTGCAGATATGTGATACTGGTGGCGGCGTAAGTATTTTTTTCTTACTCGGTTTCAATTTCATATATTTTTTGTTTAAATGAACTTCAATCTTTATATTTATTGCTTCCCAATTAGATGACAAATATTTTTATTTGTTTTAACTTTGAAATTCTAGATTTGCTAGTGTTTTATTTAAATTCATTATTTCTAATTTTTAAAATATTCTGCTTCAATGATATTCTAGACCGATATAGAGAAATTAATTTTAAAGAAGACATTAATATTTTTTTATATTTCACTTTTGTTAAAATATGAAAGGAATATTGTTATTCATAATGTTGATTTTGACGGAATAAAATATTTTGTAAAATATATTTTATTTCTTTATTATAGATTTTCTTTTATGCCATTTTTGAATTTATAATATTATTCTTGAAAAAAAAAATTTAATTTATTTTAAATTTTGTTATTTTCTGTTTATTATAATTAATATTTCTCGATAATTTTATAATATATAATATATTGACTTGGTTATATTTATTATTCCAGAGATGATAGAGCAACACTAAATGCGATAAAAACTTTTTACAAATGAAGTAAAATTTCTATGAAGGATTGTGTAAAAATATAATTTAAAAAAACGTTTCGATAATATTAAAATATTCTATTGAAAGTAAATAGTTATGATTCTGAAGTTATTTTTAATTAAAAATTTTTTTTTAATTAAAACTATATTCCATAGATAAACACTGGATTGTCAATAATCATAAATTAAGTTGAGAATGAATATATCTAAATGTAACGCAAGCTTGGTATAAGGAGGTTTATTACATTTTGACATCGGACTGTTTGATGCCAAATTTTAAAAATATTTTATTGCAATCCAAATAATTTATACTCTCCCAAATGTTGCTTATTTAGTGATGGAACATCTAACAGGAATACATAGATAATATCGATGGAAATTGTTATAATATTTTGGTATATATGCAAATGTCTGTATTGAAATGAAAGATTCATCAAAAATTGAAATACTATTTATAATTTCAAATTAATAATTAATAAGAAACTGGAAGAAATTCCCGTCCTTAGACGGATTTGAACGTGTACAAAGAGTTTTCACAAAATTGTTTTGCAATTAAAAAAGTATTAAATGAAAATGTTGTTAATACATTAACTATAAAATTCTAGTAGATTATGTTTTTGCGGATGTGATCGTATATAATAACTATTATAAAAAACACTATTAAATATTAAATATATTGAAATTTTTATTTCAGTAATGCAGCAGCAGGAAGTAATGATAAAGGAATTTGTGCATAAAATTAATTTTCGAATTTATTTAAAAGTTATGGTATTGTTAGGGATAGGCCTAGGGCCTTGATTGTAAAATATATAAAGAATTACTATATTTAGAAATAGGTAAAATAAAAACAATAAAGAATTACTTAAAATAAAGTTTAGACATATTTAATTACTATAAATAGAAATAAGCTGTATATAGTAATATTTAATTATACTGTTACTATAAATAGTAATTATAATATTACTATTAATATATTAAATAAATAATATTTATTATAAATACTGGTTCAAAACGAGAACCAAGGGACGCATAATTTAGAGACAAACTATTTCGAGGAGAAACTTTTGACAAAGAACAAGAAATTAAATTCTGTGAAGAAACGTGATTAAATAATCACCGTGCAAATTGTGACCTGTTGAATTTGTTATAAATTGCGAAACGAGAGAAGCTCAGGGAGAAAAACTAAAATTTAGTTGGAGGAGATTTTTGAGAAAATTGCAATTCAATTCATTTTCGAGGAAGGAGAAATCCAAATTGTTTGTCCGAAGAATTATTTCGAAAAAAGTGAAATTAGTTGAGGGATAAATTATTATCCTGGTGAGATTAAATAATTGAAAGCGAATACAAAGTATTGATTTCATACTTTAGTGTTCCCTGGGAGCCTCAAAATCATTCCCTCTTGCTTTACCATTATCTTTTCAATTTATTCAGCGATCGTTGTGCTACACAGGAGCCATCGATTTCTTGCAGGCTGTGGTAAACAGTAAGGATTAACAAATCCGTTTTCTTGTACTCTTTGTACATATATTATAAAGTTCATTTGTAAATTATAAAATATATTTTTTATAAAAAGAAAGGAGTTTGTTTTCTTTATTTCAGTGATTTGAATATTAAGACGCGCAACCACATTTAAAAATAACTTATTTATATTTATTTTTATTTATTCATCTTAATTAATCTTTTGGAGTCATTTGTGTTAAGATCCGTAGTCCCCGTTTTTCGATCTTAACATTTTGGTGAGCCCGACGTGATACAACTTACGGGGGAATAAGTATTTTATTTATAAAAGGCAAACATCTTTTCGAATCATTGAGTTAAGAAATAGAAGGGTAATAAATTTAAGACCAGGTAATAGAAACCAGCAAATAATGGCAGAGATAAATAATTTACAAAATTTAAACGAGAATAACTTACAAAATAATAATGTGCCAGTAGCTCAACCACCAGCGGTAGATTTTATGAGATACCCAACAATTCCGATTAAACCATTTAGTGGAAACCCAGGGGAGTTTCCAGAATTTATGTCCGAATATTTTCAGTTAGCCAGAGCATTAGGATTCCCGGAACCGGTAATGATTTTGAGACTACCTTTATATTTAAAAGGGATGGCGCGGGAAATATATAACGATGTTATAATAGCCGAGCATCCAGTTGAATGGAATGTATTACGATTAGCGTTACAAAACAGAATACTACCGGGGGATGCAACTAGAGTGCTGAGACAACAGTTTTATAACAGGCGACAAAATTCGGGTGAGCATGTTGGGGAATTTTCATATCAAATAATGATGTTGGCAGAGAGAGCATTTGGTAATAGGGCAGCCTGGAATGATGCAACTAGGGCATTAGTAAAAGATCAGTTTTGGTCAGGGTTATCGTCAGCAATGAGAAATGCACTCAGTTTACACATAGGAGATAATTTAGAGGAATTAACTCGCAAAGCGTGTTTAATTGAAAGTAGCATTGAAAAGTCAAATAATTTTGCAATTAGTAGCAATAAGTCAGACATTGAGTGTTTTAATTGTCACAAAAAGGGACATATGTCAAAAGATTGTAAAAGTAGGAATAATTCTCCAGGGGACAAATTATGTACCAAGTGTGGGAGAAACAATCATGTGGCAGCAAACTGTAGAATTTCGGACCTAAATTGTGAGAAATGCAAGCGCAAGGGACATGTAGCGTCAGTTTGTAAAGCTAGTTTTGGGGGGAATAATTCAAATAATAATAATAGTAGAAATAGAAGCCCCGATAGGAATTTTCGTGGTAATAATAATAATAATAATTTCCAGAGTAGAAATAATAATTTTAATAATAATATTAAAAGGGATGAAGTAAATTCGGGGGGTAAAATTAAATGTCATAAGTGTGGAAAATTTGGTCATATTATGCGTTCTTGTCCACAAAATGAGTTATCTAATAACAATGGCAGTAGCAACAATGGTAATAATCGATCGAAGCAGACAACGTTTGCAGTGAATTCAGATCACAAATTAACGTATTTGCAGCAGCTTGAATTAGAAATTCAAGAAGAGAGAAACAGGTTAGCAAGGCTAACAACGAATGAAACTGATGGGTACGATGAAAATGAAGGTGTTTATATGACGTCAGCCAAAAAGAGGCGAAATAAAAATAATTATGTAGAACTTGAAGTGTTGATGCTTCAAGAGAGTCCAAGGGAGGACAAAGAGGAAAAGACTATGGTCATAGAACCAGAGGTCTGTGAGGGTTTACAGGTTTCACCCAGGAAAAATCTAGTGGCTATGGTCATGGAACCAGAAGCCAACAGAGAAATAGAAGGTTTACCGGTTTCACCAGTTAAAAATCGTAAGGCTAGGGACATGGATCCAGTAGCTAATGTAATTGTTCCAACAGAGGTTTTGGAAAAAAGATGGGCTTCGGTCAGTGAGCCGGAAGTTCTTATAGCCACATCATCCATGCGAGGTGAGTGTGGTAGTGAACCAATAAAGGTTAGAGAAGCATCGAAAGAGGAAAGGAATCCCATCGATGACTGTAGAAAAGTACTATTACGCAAGAGCGTATGGCAAAGAGAAATGAGACAGAAATTAGAAAATATTCGTTTAAACCCCGTTAATGAGAATGAGGTTGACAAAGTAATGGATATCATATCAGAGCTAGACAGAAATGAGGAATATTATCCTGAATTGAGAGAAATTCTGAGAAATTTGGGCCTAAATTGGAAACAAAGAGAGAATCTGGAGGATTCTACAATTTTTGTATCTTTCCCAAAGGGTTGTTTTCGTAGATATACAATTAACCCAAGTGAAAAAGTAGAAGCATTGGTAAAGAGAGTTTCTGTAGTAAAGCCTCAACGGAGATGCAAACTATACTTACTGGGAGAAAGATTATTAGAGGGAGAGACCCTGTTAGATTGTGGTATATTACCAGGGAAAAATATGGTCATAAAAGCAAAGTTTCCCAAGGAAACTGTTACAGTAGTGGACTTGGATAATGTCCTTACAATAAGCGAGATTGAAATAGATCAATTAAATCAAATATCAGCCGTACCACATAGATTGGGAATCGAGCTGATGAAAAGCCCAAGAGATGGGGAAGCCATTAAGATGATAATGGATTGGATACTGGAGTTGCGAATCCCAGTAGATACTCTTAGAGAGATAATGCCATTGGTGGTGCCTTTAGTAAAAGAGACATCACAATTTCAGACACAAGCAAAGATGCTGTTAATTAAAAATGGACATGCTATCAGACATTTGGAGGGTAGACAAGGTCCAGTGATGTTAGACATCAGGATACCCAGGAGAGGACACCTGATACAACCATTCTCATGTTATCATAGAGTAAAGAAACTGAGAAAAAGAATATCAGAAATAGTAAAAGAATCATTTCTGATAATGATACATGGTTGTCAGGTGGATGACGACGAATTTCTAGTAGATGTTGGATGTTTTCCCAATGAGGAAACCGTTGTACTAATATTACTGGTAGAGTTTCCAGAGGATCAATGGGCAACTTTGAGATTGCCAGATAATGCTGAAATGGAGGATGAAACAGTACATCCTGAGCAAAAACAAGTAGACGGGAATACTCATCAGGAACCCGTAACTACAGTAGATTTAGATGAAGAGATAGATAAATATCTCAAGGAACTCGATAACACCGAAGACGAGTTGGTTGAAATATTTCCTACAGAGGAAGATAATGAAGTACAATTAAATCGAAATGAAACAAACATTGGAGCTAGTACATCGCGACAAGTCGAGCCACCAAGAGAAAGAGTGAGCCCGAAGTTAGCTGAGAATAAAAAGAAAAGGGAGAGAAGGGGTAGACCGAGGAAAAGTCAAATGAACCCGCCTCCAAGAGAACTTCTAAAACCAGTTACAATACAAAATGTAACGAAGCAGGCTTTAGCAGGGATAGCTAGCCAAATCGATAAAGCGTTGGAGACGCTAGTGACAAAACGGAAACATGGAAAAGATTGAATCAAATCTTACGATGGATCAAGCCCGATTGGCAAATCAAAAAAGATAAAAGTATTAATGTTGACAAAATCGCAGAAAAAGTCAAGAAAGCTATGGAAAAGATTCCAGGAAGCACTACAGAACAGGAGATGTTCGAAATAGCAGGGCAATTCATAGATGAAGGCCTGACGAAAGGAAAAATGATAACGATTCTAGCCTTAATGTTTAAAAATGCATTGAGCATAATTAAAGATGATTTGTCGAAAATTCCAGCAGCCATAGATAAGCTTACTGATATCATCGAAGTGAATTTCGGAACATGGATAACTGAGCACAAGTTTTGGGATATAAAAGAAACGAAAGGAAAATATGAATTAAATGAAGAGTTGTTGACAGAAAATATTTCAAGTAGTCCACGGGGAACAGGTGGATTTACTAGTTGGATGATGATGTTGTTAGTAATGATGGGAATATTGCGACAAACAAATTCCTTAACGGCATATGATTGTAGCGAACCAATACTATCGAGAATCTACTCATTAGTAGACACAGTGGAATGCAAGGAAGCATATCCAGATAAAGTTGCAAAAAGGGAAGACGTGGAATATCATGTTTATCAGCAAACAGAGTTTTACAGAACCAGAGTGAGGGAATGTCGAATACAGAGAGCGACGTTCGAATATTATTGTGGATCGAATAGTTATTCAGCATTTTTAGGAGCTAAACTCATTCCTATACCGTTAATCATCCCACCAGAGGATTGTGTAAATGCTTTTCGGTCAAAAACAGTTAAAATAGATCATGAGGTAACAATCACTGCGGAAGAAGGGAAAAAGTTGGGTATAACTATTACCCGGGGAGGACCGATAGCAGATGATGGTTCTTGTCATGGCAGAAAGAAAGTAAGAGGTTCTAATGTAGTAAGCTATGTGGTAACAGTTGAGGACTACACAGTAGAGCTGATCGAATACGAAGGAACTTTCGAAGTATCCACGGGAAAAATGATGTCTCATCCAGAATGCAACGTGAAATATGGTTATTGTAAAACCAGTCTAGCAGTACTAACGTACCAATCAATGAGAGATTTTTGCGATTTAGGATACCTGAAAAAGGTAGTATTTTCAAGGCTGGATGGGAAAAGCTTTACGTCCCAGGATTCACAACAAAGTGGTTGGGGAGACAAGATAGCTCACAAAACGAAAAAGGAAGTAGTACCAGAGAAAAGCACAGCAGTAGTATTAGTTTCCAAGGACCCAACAGATGCAATTCGTTTAGTCAGAAAGAAACAGACAACAAAATGTGGTGTACCAATATTTGAAACAAACTACAAGGGAATATATTTAGCATACAAATATGTTCCAGCAGCAGAATCATTACATCTATCAGATATTAAAATAGCCAAGTATATCAATAATAAGATTGATTTCTTGTATCATGATCTGCAGAAACAATTATTAGATGTGTATCAGGAAGTGATCCTGAACGATTGTCGTTTAAATCGAGAAATAATACGGAATAGATTAGCAATATCCATAGCTAATCCTGATTTAATAATGCCAATGTTGACAGAGGAAGGAACATTTGGTAGAATTTTGGGTGAAGCGATTTATAGCTATCAGTGCAAAGCAATAGAGGTAGAAATCACCAAGTACGATCGATGTACATTGGAGCTACCTGTGAAATATAAAGGAAAATTGAGATTCCTGATGCCAGTATCACACCAGTTATTAAAGGAGGATACCTCACCATTAACAGCAATTTGCAATCCAGCAATGTCACCATTATACAAAATAAACAATGTTTGGATTTCGTTGCCAGATAGAAAACCGCCTTCAAAACCAGTTGAAGTGCTTCAAGCGACAAAGTTAGAAACTAAAATGGAGTTTCAACCATTAAACGAGATGTCAAAAGGAGGAGTATATACTCCGGAAGATATTGAAGAAGCTCGAAGAGCAATTGTATTTCCCCAAATCAGAGATCGGGGAGTGACAGAAATAATAACAAGAATCTACCAATCATATGATGGAAAACCGGACTATAATCTATTATTTGGACCAGAACATTACAAACAAGCTGCATCAAATGTAATACGGAAAATCTGGGGTAGATTTACAAGCTTTGGCATTTTCGTAGCAGGATGTTCAGGTATATATGCAATAGTGATGATATTGAAAATAATCGTATCACAATTATTTTCTACCTATAGTATCTTCAAGATCGGGGGATGGTCTTGGAAGTTGCTACTAGGAATGTGTCCAGTTTGTGCAGATTTTGCAGTATTTCATCATCATAATAAAGAGATTAAAAGAATGAAGAGACAAACTATAAAGAGGCATGAGTTAATAATGTATGAACCTAGTCATCGAGACGATGACAATTCTGACGAGGGAGGTAACCTAGAGGGCTATGAGACCCCAGACAACACCTCAATAAAACCAGACAACAAAAAACCGAAATTTCAAAATTTTGAAAATAATACTTTACAACAGTACCCGGTTAAAGCAAAAAGTAGGAAACGGCAGGAGTGGCCTGTGAATTATTTGTCACCATACGAGGGTAGAAAAAAGATAATACCAGATCGAGTCGAAGAGGAAATGCTAAAGAGGCTCGAGTTTAGAACGAATACAGATATATTACCATCTACCTCATACCCGACGTATAAAATGAAGTTCGAGACAATGCCACCCTTGGGTACATCAGTATTAGAGATAGTACCGAAATATCCATTTAGCACGTTGGAACGGCTAAAGGAAGAGTATAAAGATGAAATAAAATCAGAAAATGACAAAGATAGTGATGATCAACAAAAGTTCAGAGATAATATCAGAGGAATCTCAACAATATTAATGGTCAATATGGGTAAAAAGACTCATAAACCTACGATTAAATTAAAAGTTAACAGGCATACGGTACATGCCATTATTGATTCAGGATCAGATTTGACGTTGATCGAAGCAAATTTATTAAACGAAAAAGAATTACAAGCAATAGTGCCGACATTAACTGTTGCATCGGGAGCAAATGGACAACCTATCAATGTTATCGGAACATTAGATTGTGAATTAAGGTTGTGTGATCAAAAATTTAGACACGATATCAAGGTCACTAGACAATGTATGGTAGAATGTATCGTGGGAATGGATATATTGAAAAAGTTAAAAGATATTGTATTTGATTGTGCAACAGGTGAATTAGTGAAAATGACGGGTAGAAAACGGAAAACCTACAGTGTGGATGTAGTGTTTCTGGATAGAACGGTAACAATACCACCGAGGACCGAAACAGTTTGTTTCGTAGCAACACACCAAGAGGTGGAAGGAGATGTTATTTTCGAACCGAGTGAGCAGTTCGTAAATAGGTATAAAACACCTATGGTGCAAAACTTGGCAACAGTACGGGGAGGAAGGATCCCGATTAGATTAACGAATCTAGCGAGTAAATCATTGAGATTATACCCAGAGACCAGAGTGGGTAAAGTGATACAACTATTTAACATGCAGAAAGACTCTGAATCGATATTATCAGTAAATGAGGACGAACGAGATCCGATATTGAATATTATGACGCACCGAGCTGCGATAGTAAAACTTTATCTAGAAAAGAAAATATCAGAGTCAATCAATTATTACGTAAATATGACCAAGTTTTCGCAAAACACGAGTATGACTTAGGGCAAGTTAACATTTTAGAACACGAAATTAAATTAACAGAAAATAAACCGATAAAAATACGCCCGTACAGAATACCTCAAAGTATACAAGGGTCCGTTGATAAACAAATTAAATTAATGCAAAAATATAATATAATCAGACCCAGCAAATCTCCTTATTCCTCGCCTTTGGTGGTTGTAGCCAAAAGAGACGGCTCAGTTAGATTATGTAATGATTATAGGAAATTAAATGAACAGACAGTAAGTGATAATCACCCGCTACCTTTGCTAGATTACATTTATGATAAAATGAAAATTCAAAGTTTGTTTACTGTGATGGATGCACAGAAAGGTTTTTATCAAATAAAGATGAGCGAAGACTCAATTCCAATGACAGGATTTTCCACAAGTAGCGATCATTTGAATACTTAGTAATGCCGTTTGGATTAAAAGGAGCCCCTCCAACTTTTCAGAGGGCCATGAATATCATGCTGATGGATGCACATCACGCAATGGTATATATAGACGACATTATCATCTTCTCGGAAGATTTAGATAAACATTTGGAACATCTTGAGGACATTTTCAAAAGATTGATTATGGCAAATCTGAAAGTAAAGCCAAGCAAATGCAAATGGGCAGAATCGGAAGTGATTTACGTAGGGCATGTAATATCACACGATTGCGTAAGACCAGATCCGGCAAATACGGATAAAGTAAAGAATTTCCCACAACCAGTGAATGTGAAACAAATCAAAGGATTTGTAGGGTTGACGGGATATTATCGGAAATTTATACGAAATTTTTCAGCAATAGCTTTTCCTTTAACTACCTTAGAAAAGAAAGGTATAAAATTTTTTATGGGGAGAAGATCAGCAACAGGCATTTGATAAGTTAAAAGAAGCATTATGCAAACCACCAATTCTACGATTTCCAGATTTTAAAAGACAATTCATGGTGATGACCGATGCATGCACAAGAGGAATAGGTGCAGTTTTGGGACAGAAAGACGAAATTGGCGATGAATACGCAGTAGCATATGCAAGTCGTGGATTGAAGCCACACGAGAAAAGTTATGCTGTAATAGAATTGGAAGCATTAGCCGTTAGTGTTTGCAGTGGAAAATTTTAGTCATTACCTATGGGGCAGAAAGGTAATTTTCTATACGGATCATAGACCATTGCAATGGCTATTAAAACATAGAGATGAAGCATCAAAGTTAGTAAGATGGGCATTGAGATTACAGCCATATAATATCGAAATTGTATATCGTAAAGGTAAAGCTAATGGTAATGCAGATGCGTTATCAC
>CAUHTR010006339.1:0-19508 GCA_959609185.1 Schmidtea polychroa
ACAGGATAGAAAGAAGACGGATTGGGCAGAGATATTACCAGAAGTCGAATTCACTTTAAATGCAACCAAACAAAAAACGACAGGGAAAAGCCCGGCAGAGATAGTTTTTGGAAAAAAGATTAGCAGGGAAAAATGGTACGGGTCCAAAGAAATACCGATAAAGGAAGAACTAGAAGAACAAACAAGGAGAAAATTCAATGTAGGAGAAGAAGTATTAGTAAAAGTAGAAACACGCCACAAAGGCCAGGACAGGTATGAAGGTCCGTACAAAGTGATAGAGAAAGTGCATGACAGACGATACATCTTAAGAAATGAAGATGGAAAAAGGATCGAAAGAAATGTGGAAAAACTTAAAAATTTCTTAAGAAGGGGGATATGAGGAAGTTTTATGATGAAGAAATTTTTTAAATTGAAAATTTTAAAAATTAAATTTTAGATTAATTTTTAAAAAAATAATAAGAAGATATTTTAATTAAAAATATCTTCGTAGAAAATTTGTTTAAATAAGAAAATTTAAAGAAGATATAATTTGATTCTGATATTTACTGAAATAAAATTTATGGAAACAAAAACTGATTTTAATGTTTTACAGGATGAACCTCCTAATATGGTGGCAGCGGTAAACAACGACGCAATCATCGAAAGATTGCTACCAAAGGTATTCTGCCAAGGTGACGACTTGGAAAAGTTCATTAAAAGATGCGAAATTTATTTCGACGCCAAGGGAATCACGCAGAAGAAAGATAAGGAAAGATTAACATCTTGCATGATTGATGAGGATCTCCTGGAAGTGTATGTCAAAACACTGAAAAAAGCCGAAGGATTCCAGGCTAGGTTGCGATTAGCATTCGATCGCGAAAGAGATGTTTTAAAGGATCTACAAAACTTGTTGAATTACAAGCGGAAGGGTGAAGAAATAGAAACGTATTTTAAAAAGGTTGAGGACCTTGTTGATAGGTTGTTTGAAAATAAAGAATTTACCAAAGAGAAATTAACAGCAAGGATGTTAATAGTATGTGCGGAGAATAAAGAAGTTGAGAAAGAAGTGATACTACGGAAGATAAAAAGCACAGAAGAAATAAAGGAAACACTAATT
This sequence comes from Schmidtea polychroa, assembly GCA_959609185.1. Classification (NCBI taxonomy): domain Eukaryota; kingdom Metazoa; phylum Platyhelminthes; order Tricladida; family Dugesiidae; genus Schmidtea; species Schmidtea polychroa. Next base: position 1,097 of record CAUHTR010006339.1, read on the forward strand.
CTGATGGACAAAGTAGACAAGCAAAGAGATCAGATAAACAGTATGAAAAGTTACGCCAGAGTGGTCTATCAGAACCCCACAGAGAAGAGTACAATACAAGAAGAAAGAACAGAGAGAAGAAAGTATCCGAAGAGAAATGCCAGAATGCTGGTTATGCCACAAAATAGGACACACGAAAATTGATTGTCCAATAAAAGGTAAAATAGAATGCTGGACATGTCATAGAAGCGGACATATAAGTAGAAACTGTCCAGATAAAAAAGCTCCAAGATGTTTTGGGTGTGGGAAAGAAGGTCATATAAGAAGATTGTGTCAGGAAATACATTGTGAAAGATGTAGCAGAAATGGTCATAGATCCGAGGAGTGTTATACAAAGATGAGGTACGGGAGAGCGACGGAGAGACAAAGATTCACGGGAAACAGATACAGTCGGATAAATGGTATCGAGGAAGAAGAAGAAAGGGAATCGTGTGTAGAGACAAATGAAGATAATTTTAGGAAGACGTACCCAAACAACAGGGCTCCACCAGTAGAGGAGTTGGTTGGAGCCATATTCTAACAGAAAATTTGATCGGATATCCTCAAGGGGCAGAAAAGTGGGAGAATGTTGGAAGGTAAGCGAGAAAGTATACAGGTTCCTAAAGAGAGAAATGTTTGAAGAGGAAGTGGAAAGAATTGGAACCATTGAAACGGAGCAGGTTGTTGAAATTTTGTATAACAGAATGCAAGGAAGGCCTAGTATAACAGTAAGGATGAATGGGGAAAATTTCGACTGTTTATTAGACACTGGGGCAAGAATCAATGTAAAGAGTGTGAACTGTTTTAACAAGCTACGAGGACAACAATTGACGAAAAGTGACGATAAGTTACGATGCGCAAACGAGAGTACGATCGAGACAATAGGAAAGACGAAGGTGCAAGTAACCATTGGAAATGTTTCGAAGGAAGTTATATTCATTGTGGCGGAGAAAGTGACACCAGACGTGATTGGAGGAATCGAATTACAAGAAACATTTGGATTTAGACTGTTAAAAATTAAAGATATCGAGGCTAGTGAAAAAGACAAGAACTATATTTGTAACATTGAAGCAAAATTTGGCAGAAAAATAAAGGATGAAGAACGATTGATACGAGCGTTGGAACAGTTAAAGATCAATGAAGATAGCAAATTAAAGGAAATTATAACAAACAGTGGAAACGTGTTTATGGCAGATAAATGGGATGTGGGTCGCACACATTTGGTAAAACACAAGATAGTTACAAGAGGTGAGCCGATAAACATAAAACCATATCGCCAACCACTCAATTTAGAATCAAAGATTGAAGAAGCAATACAAAATTTGTACGGAAATGGAATTATACGGAAATGTAACTCTCCATGGAATACACCGCTAATATGTGTATGGAAAAAAGAGAAAAAGGATATTAGACTATGCTTGGACTTTAGACAGCTGAACGCGGCAACAGAGAGGCAGGCATTTCCAATGCCAAACATAGACGAGATGTTGGATTTGTTAGGAGGATCCGTCTTTTTCAGCTCAATCGATCTAGGTAATGCATATTACCAAGTGGAACTAGAAGAAGAATCACAGGAGAAAACAGCTTTCTCAACGAAGAACGGACAATATTGTTTCAACAGAATGCCGTTTGGAATTGCAGCAGCACCAGGTACGTTCCAAGAAATGATGACAAAAGTATTAGGCAAAATAAAGGGAGCAATGGTGTATTTGGACGACATCTTGATTTATTCAAGCAGTAAGAGAAACACTATACAATACTCGGAGAAGTGTTAAAGGCGATTGAGGAAGCAGGCCTAAGGATTAATCCAGAAAAATGCCAAATAATAAAGGAAGAAATCAGATTCTTAGGACACATAATCAGCAAGGAAAGAGTACAGACAGATCCATCTAAAATTCAGGCCATACAGAACTTTGGGAAGCCTAATTGCGTAAAGAAACTCCGAAGCTTTTTAGGTATTTGCAATTATTAGAGAAGATTCATCAGTGATTATGCAAAGAAGGCAAGGATGTTAGAACAATTATGTAGCGGACCAAGTAACAAAAAATTAGAATGGGGTGAAGGAACGAATAGCGTGTTTGAGGGATTGAAATTAGCACTCACGACGGCGCCAATCTTATGTTTTCCGGATCCGAAAAAGGAGTTCATTTTAGATACCGACGCTCAGTTTCGATACCATTGGAGCAGTACTTTCACAAGAGATAAAGAGGGAAAGGAAAGAGTAATTGCGTATGGATCACACTCGATGACGAGCCACGAGAAAGGATATTGTATTACAAGAAAGGAACTATTGGCGGTATATTATTTTTGCATTCATTTTAAGCACTATCTCTACGGAAGAAGATTCACGCTCAGGACAGACCACAAGGCAATCACGTTTATGATGACAACCAAGAAGCCGATTACTTCACAATTCCAAACATGGATCAATTATTTGAGCAGTTTAGATATAAGAGTAGAATACAGAAAGGGTATTAATCACCAAATGCAGACATGGTGTCGAGAACTAAATGTGACACGTGTGTTCAATGTCAAATGGCCCAAGAAGAAGCTAAGAAAGGAAAGATAAAAACCAGATTACTAGACTCGATCAGAGAAGAAGGAAGAAGCAACATCCAACATGGAATTGTAGAAGAAGTACGAAAGAAAACGATGATACCTGAAAATGAGTTACAAGAAACAATAAAGAAAATACATAGACTATTGTGTCATGCTGGAGTCGAGAAGATAGCCGATTATATGAAAGATAGATATGTTGGAAAACACCTGTGGAGTCAGATTCAGGAAATTGTTCGAAGTTGTGAGATTTGTCAAAAAACCAAGGCTTTAACAACAACAACGAAAGAACCAGTAAAAAAACAAGATTCGAAGGAAATGGTCGAAATTATATTCGTGGATATATGTGGACTGTTGACAGAAAAAAAAGGACGTAAGAAGTATATACTGGGCATAATAGATCAGTATAGTAAGTATCAAGTCTTGACAGCGATAACAAAACAAGACGAAGAAACAATAAAGAAAACGATTTTAGAAAAGTGGATTTTAAGATTTGGATGCCCAAAGGAGATAAGAGTTGATTGCGGAAAGGCGTTTGAATCAGGAATGATGAGAGAATTCACAAAGATGCTAGATATTAATTATGTTTTTCGAGTCCATACCATCACCAACAAACGGTCAGATAGAAAGACAATTCAGGACAATACGGGATTTGATAATGCTACTTTACAGGATAGAAAGAAGACGGATTGGGCAGAGATATTACCAGAAGTCGAATTCACTTTAAATGCAACCAAACAAAAAACGACAGGGAAAAGCCCGGCAGAGATAGTTTTTGGAAAAAAGATTAGCAGGGAAAAATGGTACGGGTCCAAAGAAATACCGATAAAGGAAGAACTAGAAGAACAAACAAGGAGAAAATTCAATGTAGGAGAAGAAGTATTAGTAAAAGTAGAAACACGCCACAAAGGCCAGGACAGGTATGAAGGTCCGTACAAAGTGATAGAGAAAGTGCATGACAGACGATACATCTTAAGAAATGAAGATGGAAAAAGGATCGAAAGAAATGTGGAAAAACTTAAAAATTTCTTAAGAAGGGGGATATGAGGAAGTTTTATGATGAAGAAATTTTTAAATTGAAAATTTTAAAAATTAAATTTTAGATTAATTTTTAAAAAAATAATAAGAAGATATTTTAATTAAAAATAACTTCGTAGAAAATTTGTTTAAATAAGAAAGTTTAATGAAGATATAATTTGATATCTTTAATGGTAATATCTTTATATCATTTATAATCTTTAGCAGTTTTCATACCGAAAACTTTTATACCTTTAAGAATTGGGAATGCAAATCTACCAATTGTTCGCAACCAACAGTTTTTATACTGTTTACCAATAAAATATAGTAATTCACTATCGGCTTAGTGAATAATATTTGAATTAGCTTCATAGCGTCATTCTGTTCATATTTTTCAACCCTATCGATTTCAATACAGGAACAGTGGAATCACTGACTCAATAATATTACTGTAAATGCACATTTGCTGATGAAGTTTAATCATTTTCGGTTTTGCTATATCTTCACAAACTTTACCATTTGAAAAATTGTTTCTTTTGATAACCCCAATGTTTTTGTCAAATTTCCATCATATTTTACATTACTAATATCAGGTTTCAATTCAAATTAAGGATAAAAGAGATGGTGACGATATAGGCAGTCACTGAAGGTTATAATCTGAGAGGTATTGAGGGAATTTACGTGTTTGTCTGGAGGGAAATGGTGGATTGTCTTCAAGGCGTTAAACATTTGACGTGTTTGGTAATATTGTCGGTTGATTCATGTCTTCTAGTATGTCTCCGTTAATGTTATAATCTTTTGTGATATGATTGTTTGGTATTTCGTCTAATTCAAGGGTGCAAAAAGATGGTTTTAATCTGGAAAGGTTGACCATGACGTGGTTGTTGTCAACCTATAGTTTCGCTGTGTTTTTGAACAGCTCTATTATGCGGAATGAACCTTTGAATCTGGGTTTGAGGTTCGAAGAGTCGATTGTTCTCATCCATGCGTGAGTTGCTGAGGAAAGGGATTGTGGTATGTATGGATTTTACGAGGTGAAATATGTGAATGACGGATTAGTATCTACGCACAAAATGTTTGCGTGCGAGATTGATCTCGTCTAATGGTGAGTCATTTTGTTGGGTTTTTGGTTAATTTAAGTCGGTTACCTCTGACTCCTCGTATCCTTTAAAACAAAACAATAACGACCCAAAGTATATTGAAATAACAAAATTCACAATCTTTTCAGACCACTTTACAATCAATAATCAAAGTTACGTTTCACCGATTCTCCGCTCGGCGTTGATGGTTTGTAAATAGATAATATTCAACTTTTATTTATTTAGATTCTCTTGACCCACGTTTTCCTCTTTTTCTGTTTGATTTGATTCTTTTTCACCTTTCCGTATTCCTATTCTATGTCGTCTTTTCCCTAATCTCCTTAATTCGTTTTACCTATTCTTAACTCGGTTTCTTCTAACCCTAACTGAGGCAAAATGCCGATTTGCTCTGATTTTCCCTTTCCTTATATACTCCTCGAAATCGGGATGAAAAATGGTTATTGCCGAGCTAATCTTTCACTTGACATTTGCTTCCACGTATCTGTTTTGGCTGTCACCCATAATGGTCCAACGAACCAAGATAATTAATGGCCCTTCCGGCCTTTCTACACGCACTATCTTCTCCTTGCTCTTTTCCAATTAATCATTACGTCAAGCTAATGGGCCCAAATCTTCCTTCTGTTTACTTTTCTTCTTGTTTACCCAGCTCGGGTTTCCTTCATCTCTCGGGTTCTCCATTGCCTCGGGTTTCCCATTAGCTCGGGTTTTCTATTAGCCAATTAATTAATTAATTAACGTTTCTGTTTTTACACATTTGAATGCTTTTCGACCCTTCCTAACCATTTTCTGATAAATCCCTAATCATCATCTTGTTGACCATTAGCTACTCTATACCTGTCCCGTTTTCCCCATTCGATTTCGATGATTTTACCATTTATTGATTTTTCTCGGATTTCCGGATTCTTGCCTTTCGTAATTGCTTTTGGCATTTTCTAATACTGCTTCCATCACACTTTCCTTTACTATCGATTCTGTGCATGATCCCGCTTTTATTTGTCTTTTTTCTTCACTTACTTTTTATTTAAATTATTAACCTAAATTTCATTTCAATTTATTTTAATTTGCGGACCTCAACAATTTTAAAGATCAATGAGTTCGTTGGGTATGAAAATGTTGAATCCAAACAAAGGTTGTGAAGGAGACACGCCGCTTGAACGATTGGGTGTTTTGTGCCATCCTAGTAAAAGAAATAGTAACGCCTTGAGCCATGAAGTTGATGTTGAGAGTATTCTAAGGGATGCTTTCAAACTCCGATGAGCGCGTTTGATAAAACCATTTGTTTGCGGTTAATAGGAGCTGGCTCTTAAGTGTTTGATGCAGAGGCTGGATGTAAGATGTTCAAAAAATCCGATTCGAATTGTGCTTTTTGGTCTGTGATGATAGCGGTTGATATTCCATAAAGTGAGAACCAGGTAGATGCTAAAGCTTGTGCGACCGTGTGAGCAGTGATGTCACGGACAGGAACGACTTCGAACTAGCGTGTTTTCCGATCAATCATTTTTAGGATGTAACAGAATCTGTCGTCTGCTGGGAGTGCCGACTAGATCAAGGTGGCGTGTGTTGAATCTCGAACCTGTTCAGAAAGGGGTGATTGGTGGTTTAGTGTATCGGTTCACTTTGTGTTGTTGGCAGACTTCACATTCGGACACGCACAGATCTTTGGTATGGGTGTCAAGGTCGGGTGAGGCTACGATTATATCGTCAAGGTATGCAAAAGCGTGGGGAACGTTAAGGAAAATTGTGTCCATGAATAATTGTAAGGACTGAGCTGTGTTTCTTAGCCCAAAAGTCATGAACATTTATTCGAAATTTTCAAATAGTGTGGTCATGGCAGTTTTGGAAAGATCATCGATATGGATGGGAAACTGATGATAGGTTTTCGTGAGGTTTAAATGGGTATGGGTCGTTAATAGTCACTTGATTGAGTTGACGGAAGTCACCGCACCGCCTGCGTAAACCTTCTTTTTTTGTGACTACGTGTATTGGTGACGCCCATGATGATGAAGAACAACGTTTAATGTCTGCATTCTTTAGGCTGGTAAATTCAGCTTTGACAACGTCGAGTTAGATGAGTGGAAGAGGTCTGGCTCGGTTGTGTTGTGATATGCACAATAATGTGTGGATATAACGATTCAATAATGAGTCAAAATGGTAGTGGATTTTGTGATGAAATTTGGATATGTGGTTGAGATTATCTCGATCATGCCGTGCGTTGGATCTGGATTAAGTAAGTGCTCGATATACGACATGTGTTTATTGCGTTCCGTAGATTGGATAGAGCTGAGTTGGATCGTTGGAGATGTCTGTGTAGAGATTTATATTACGTTAAGTGATAAATTTGTAGGTATAGGTTTGAGGTGTCGGTTTATAGTGAATAGTCGTCGATTTTTGCAGTTTATCATGAGGGATTATTCGCTGACCAAGTCGGAGCCTAGTATTGTAAGAATTATGTCTACTATGTGGAAGCTGTGAGTGAAAATTGAGTTCAGTGTCGGTAGCGTAAATAAAAGTTTTTCCCCAAAAATTGAATCGATAAGGTTTGACGATAAGATCAAATTGGGACAATTTTTTCAATGAATGACAATATAAAATTCAATGAAGAAGAAATGTTTATCAAATGTGATTTGGAAGTAATTCCCATTGGAGAGAAGAAGGGTAAAATAACTTATATGTTTACTTGAATGAGGAATGTATAAAATATTTCCTCAAATAATTTTTGTTTTGTTCGATTGTCTCTAACTTGAGAATGGTGTTGTATTGAATAGGATTATCTTCAACTTTTTTACTGAGTGATTAACAAGGAATTACAAATTATTAATCACCTCGGCAGTTTCTTTTTAATTTTAATTCTATAATATAGGTTTGTATAAGTTTAATAATACATAGAGAATATTATATTATGGCGTGATCTATATATTAATTTAGAGACTTTAGAGGTCATTCCATGGAATTTTTATATATACACACCATATATTTTCGTGACCTACATAAATTTTTGAGTTGACCTACATATTTTCCTGGGGGGGGATGGTGTGAATGGCACATCCATCAACTGAATTTATTAATTAATGTGTCTTTTCGTTCTAAACCACTTTGGGATCCGTTCTTCTTTTTATAATTATTTCATTCGTCTTTAACTTTTAATATTACATCGAGTATCATTCTCTTTTCCTGAATAATATTAATTTTACTTTTGATGAATATTTAATTAGTTTTTAATTAATTGTTAAAAACTTTTACTTACCATCTGTTTCGAATATTTTTTTGTAATCCCAACAATTTTATCTCTTCGACCAAAACTGACAAATATGAATTAAATTTGCAACGTCGAAATGTGGAAAACTCTCATCTATCACAGCAACGGGTGATTGCGTTTTTCTCCAGTTTCCTTAATAAAATCAACTCGATTTCACAAAATAATCCCTTTTAATCTTTTAATTTCTAGAATGTCAAAATTGCTTTATTTATACAATTATACAAAGAATATAATTAGATGTTACTGATGAACACCAACATTGAAAAATTATACATATGTAATTTATAAGTTTTTAATTTGTGTAATTTATACAATTAACAGCTATCTTGTTAGCATACTGATTATATAACAAATCCAAAATAATTTCAATTAAAATATTATTATAAGAACTTTTTTTCAATTTTCACCTCTGATTTCTTTTCAATTGACATTGTATTTATTAAAAAAATTTGATTATAAATCAGAAAAGATATCGAGGGGTTTTTGATATTGAAGTCATTCTAACAATTTTTTTTATAAGAATATTTATTTACATTAATTTTTTCTTTTTATATTTAAACCAACAGTAAAAGATGATTGCAGAAAAATCGAACTCTTCAGGAAGCAAGCAATCCGTGTTTCTAAAAATACTGTCACAATAAAAGTTGTAGCACTTAAAATTTTAAACTGAAGAAATTAAATCATCTTTTATATTTTATATAAAATTTATATAAAAATAAATATAAAATTCTATTTAATAAATTTAATTAATTGTGAAAAAAATGTAGTAGATTGGATAAATAATTTCTATTAATTTATTTCCGAGAATTTAATGATTATGAGAAAAATATTAATTAAATACGAAATTTTGAAATCTAGGTTTATTATTGAATTATCATATGGATGGGGTTTGCAGTCATTTCAATAAATTTCAAGAAAATTAATATAAAATTAAGTTAGTGCAATTTGAATATTAAATTCAACAAAAATACGACAAATGACTTAGTTTTAATATAATAGATAATAAAGTCGGTGCTTTTGACTGCATGTGTTTTATAAAACCAATTAAATAAAAAATACTTAGCGTATTTGAATTTGTACAATTTACAACCTACAAAACTCCGAATATCACAATAAAATGTCTGTTCTGACTATTTGATAAGTCTCGCTGTAACCGTTTTAGTTCTACACGCTGTCACAAATGCTTAGAATAGGGCCTGACTGTATCTCACAAAATATGTTTCAAAGTCAAGTTTGAAATTAATTTTAAAGTTATTTGTGGTGAACTGTCAAGGAGTTGTTGAATATTTAATTAGCTTTTAATTAATTTTTAAAAACTTTTACCGTTCATTTTCTTGAATATTTTTGGTATAATCCCAACAATTATATCTCTTCGACCAAAACTGACAAATATGAATTAAATTTGGAACGTCGAAATGTAGAAAACTCTCATCTATCACAGCAGCAGATGATTGTTTTTTTTTATCCGGTTTCCTTAATAAAATCAACTCGATTTCACGAAATAATCTCTTTTATTTTTTTTATTTCTAGAATGTCAAAATTGCATTTGTGTTTTCATTCCTTTATGACTAATGAAAGAAATAAATTTAAAAAAAATTAATTAATTAATATTTTTATTTACACCAACAATTGACTTTTTTCTACCTCTTATTTCCATTATTACTCCAGAAACATGTTGATTTTTTCGATAACCAATTCAATTAATTGTTGGTTTAAGCACTTTTTTGGTGCATTTCGTACCAATTAGTTGTGTTTTTTGACAAAGCCAGTTAAGTAATTTTTTCCTCATGATCACTGATCTCTTTTCAAATTTAAAATTCGTATTTTTTCTTAGTTTTGTACAAATTAATATTTCTTTTTGGAGATTGTATTTTTATTTAAATTTTGACAATTTATTCTATTCATAAATTTTTGAATTAATCTAGAATTTTAAAATTATAAAATAACTAAACGAAATTTATTATTATTATTATTTGGATGAAATGTGATTTTCGGAAATGTAATTTTAGCTTATTTTGTTATTTCAAGTCATGATTTTGGTTATCTATGAGCAATAATTTTAATATTTATCTAATACATGCTTAAAATAACTTTTTTACAAATTATCCAAATAGAATCCAAAATCAAAAAAAAATCCTAAAAACAGAATACATAGGGAATATAATATTATTTACCCTTTTGAACTCGATTGGGGGCTCTAAGTCGCTATTTAATTTAGTATAGAAACTGGACCTGTAGCTAATAGGCACCATTAACATAAATATAGATAAAAGTAGATGGATTGGCCACTGCTGGATCAATACCCCCCCCCCCCCTTGCAAAAGATTTTTTTTCTAAAATGTCAAATCAAAGTATTTATTTTTAACGATTTTTAATGTTTCTTTTTAAACACAATTTTTCAGTTTTAAGTAAATTAAATCGATTTTAAAAGCAGGCCACCGCTAGATCAATGTACGTCAAATAAAAATTTAGGCCAAAATTGAAATTTTTAAATTTTAATCAATTTTCTTAATTCTATCTAATTGCTAAATATTAAAAAATAATGTCAAACCCTATGAACCGTTAGAAGTTATCCGGTGCTCAATCTCGTCAGAAAAAGTGACAAACAGAATTTAGTATGAAAAAGCAAACAGGATGACTTTCCTGGTATTTAGAGAAAACCAAAACTACTCCAGCTGTTAATGTTATTGCTAAGTCTGGTCAGTCATCAGCTAGCAATTCAAAAACCGCAACGCTCAATGTTAATAGTGAAGATGATGCTCAAAATAAAACGGAAGTACGCTTTACTATCACTGAAGATGAACTAATAAGTCCATCTGCCTCTGATTCCGATTCAAATACATCTTTAAGTGCAGAAAACAATGAAGAAACAACCGTAAAAGAAAGTCGATTTGATTTTTATTATCCAGCCAATTGGCTAAATGTGATAGATGAATACACTCGAGTAACACTTGTAAAAACTATTGACAACCAAAATCGGAGGATAATAAATACTGAAACTGTACACTGGCGAAACGTTTTTGAAAGATTGCTCTCAATCATTTAATTTTTAGCTCAATATAACCTGGCTTTTCGGGGATCATCAGAAAAGGTTGATCAGATAAACAAAATAAAAAAGTTCGATTCAGTTTTGCAAGAACACTTAAGACGAATAACGTCGGATGAAATCCATGACCATTATCTTCGAAAAACAATCCAAAATGAATTAAAGTTAAAGAAACAATTTTAAATTCTGCTCGACAGGATATATATTTCTCTACTATTCTTGATTGCACTCCCGACCAGAGTCAAAAAGAACAGATGTATACCACAATACGCTTTGTAGATATTAATGAAGATGTTTCTATAGCCAAACATTTCGTCAGTTTTATTATAGTCGAGCTTCTATGACACAGGAAAGACTTACTGCTCTAGCCATCCTATCTACTGAGAAAGACGTAGCCCAAACATTAGATTACGGAAATTTTATAAGCAATTTTGCAAGTGTTAAAGCATGGAAGGTATTTTTAATGTAAAAGCATACTTCCGGAAACTAGAAGAGAATAAACATTTCAAAGTTACATAAAAATTTGTAATAAAATTAGCAAAACAAAAATTTCAGCTTGCGTTAGTAAATATTTTTAATAACTTTTTTTCTTTACTCGGTAATTGAAATTTTTCGGTAATGTAAGTGTTTTACGATTTCCTAAAAAATTTATACTAATTTATTTGTGGTCCTATGTCGAGTCTAAATCGACATTTCAATAATTGCTTATTTGAAGCTTTAGATTTCGTTGTATGTATTTTTTTTGCATTTCGTGTTATGCACAAATATATGTATTGAATGTAGATTATTTAGGTTGGGTTTCGGCCAGTTACGACCAGAAAATCATATATACAAAAAATCATTAAAACAATTTTGGACCTGGTGGGTGACTTTTTTTTACGGACCGCAAAGGGTTAACAAGTGCTGACTGTGATAAACAACATGCATACGCAACAAAATAACGCATACATCTAATTCCGAAATTTAATAACTTCTATAATCTAAAATAAAATCAATAAATTTATACTTGCCTGTGTATAAAAATTTATTGTTCCGAAATTTAATAACTTTATTATAGGATTTGTGAAGGTGAGAGAAAAATAATTGAACACACCAACACAAAACCCATAATGAAAAATGCATGCAAATTTCTTATATAGGTTTTTGTTCCGAAATAAATAACCGTTAACATATTGTTAACATATTCGTAACATATTGTTAAAATATAATTATTTTTAAATTATTATAAAACGCAAGAAAGGAAGCAAGATCTTTTGACTTACAGAAAGAAATTCGCACAACGTAAATTTAAATAAATTATTTTAATAAATTAATATTTTCATAGATATACAGAAAATGACAAAATTCGGCTTATTAATGATTTTCAGAATGGGGACAATTACCAAGAATTTGGAAGATTACTAGGAATGACCAAATCTTTAATTAAAGCAATCATTTATAAATATTAAAAATATGGGGCCATCGAAAATGAGCTGGAGAAAGATTATAAAAATTTAAAAAACTATTTCTTCTTTCCTAATTGCATTAAAAAATAAATGTCTTCGGTAATTAGTTTATTTATTTAGTTAAAAATATATCTAACTTACATTTTATTGAAATAATTCCAAATAAAAAATCATTGAATTTCATAAAATTCCTAAAAAACACCTGAAATTTAATTATTATCAATGTTATATTATAAATGCTGACTAACAGTAATATTTAAGAACTTGAATAATGATCTCATAATTATATAAGATCAAAATTCAAGTCTTAAAAGTTACTTGAAATTAAAAAAATTACCTGAAAACCATTTTTAATAAATTGAATAAATGAAATTGAATAACTTCATTTTCACGTAAATGGTGACTCACCTCTATTACTAATATTAATAACTATAAATTGATACAATATTCACTTTCAATGATGTTCTGTATAATTGTAATAACACTTTAAAAATTTCTACTATGATTTTGTATTGCATTTGCATAGAGCATTGTAGAATTATTATTTATTTTTTTTATATTATGTGTAAAATAATTAAGCATATTTTTTAAAATACAAATTTATTGGAGGCTCATATTATATATTGAAAATAATTCATATTAATTGAACGAATAATTGAAAATATTATTTACTTTTACTCAACAATGAGTTTGCTCATTATTTCTTTTACAGACAAATGATTTAACTATGGGAATTACATGAGAATGAAAGATTTACAGCATATTATATATACTTTATATAAATCAATAGATACATTTTAAGGATTTCATTGACTTAGGGAGCCGTCCATAAAGTACGTCACACTTTCGAAGAAAATTTTTTTTTTAATTAACAACTAATTAAAATTTATTCTAAATGTAATATAATATTTCATAAATTTTAGTAACCACCTGGAGGACTTAAACGGGCCATGAAATGGTTTTTTTATTTATTAATAAAAATCCGCCCGGACTGAAATAAACATAACCATTTACTTCACCCTTTAAACGCTGAGATCCTATCCCTAAACCCTCCGATAAAATTAATTCAAATGTTACACATAATTTTTGAAAATTATTTTTAAAGCTATTAAATTCTACTAAAAAAAGTCAGAAATAAAATTAAAAAAATTAATGTGTGACGTCACACANNCCCCCCCCCCCACTCCCCTGTCACAAACCGTACATTTTCTTACATCCCTCAACCCTGGAACGTGACGTACTTTATGGAAGGTCCTTTATTTGATTGTTCAATCAAAATTAAATTGATTTAAATTATTTAATTTAAATTATTTAATAAGGTCAATTTTATCCTTCATGGAATTCCATATCCACATTAGCAAATATACATATATAAAAATAAACATTAATTTTCATACATCATATGAACAAATAAAATTTTGGATAATCACAAATATATAAACCCGATCAAAAACCATTATTTTCGTTCTTTTGACTAACACAGTCAATTTTCGTGGGAACCCAAAATTATTCTAAATAATCTTCTTGGAAGCTTAGGAGCTGCCAAGTCAAAAAACTGAAATAAACCCGAAAAACACAAGTGGGCTAAACGCGTAGGAGTAAACACAACAAGGATTTGATTTCTTGATTTCTTTTGATTATCAATTGTACAAGAGGTGGATTTTTATATTCAGTTGTGAAATTATTTTGAAAAATAAAAGTAGTGGGGTTATAATTCTTTTGAGTTTAAGGGCTAAATGAGCCTCATAAAAATTTACAGAACGAGAAAATAGAATTTGGATTGATATTTTACCAGATTTGATCAATTTTTATAATAATAAAGTCAGAATGTTAAAACAGCTCCAACAGAAGCAAGTAATAATCCTGATTAAATCCAAGAAATTACTCATGAAAATAATAATGAAAAAATCAAAGAATTGAAATACGAAGGAGGAAATCTTCCTTTAGCAGCTTTATTACCATAAATATTTGGTGGTGTAACAGCAGCAGCGGGAGCAACTGCATGAATAACCAATGCTGTTAAAAATATTAAAGAATTCCAATTAGCTGATGAATCTCGAAATAAAATTCTAGCAGAAACAATCTTTATAGAATCTCAAACACCTAGCACAGTTCCAAGTCCTGGAATATTTCTTGAACATTATGATATGAAAGGTTTAATATTAACACTAGATTTACGAAACCCGTCAATTTGACGGGTTTCAAATTTCATATCTATTAAATTAATAAAATGAAAGATTTTTTTTTATTATGTTGTAAATTATTGGTTTATTGATATGAATATATATTCTATTTTATTTTTCGTTGGCTATCCTAAATTCAAATATCGGTATGTGGTATACCTATTTTCCCGAAAATCCGTCAATTTGACGGGTTAACTAATTTCAATATAAATCGACATTTTTTATTTGTACAACAAATATTACGGATTCATTCATAAAATAATTTTGTGAGCATATATTTAATTTTTCAGGGTAAGTTCAAAATTTTTTCATAATAAATATGTATATATTATCTAGTTTTCCTAAATTGAATAGGGCTATTATGAGAAAATCTCGTAGGATTGCTGAATTACTACAAAAAATTACCGGTATAAATGAGAACTGCTCCGATTCTAGTTTTGATAGAAATGAGGTTGAGCTATGTGAAAGCGAGAATGAAGTACAGTATTCTGATTCTGATGAAATCGAACTCTCAGACACTGAAGAAGAAAGTATTTCTAATGTATGTCGCGGCAGAAAAAGATTGCGAATTCTTTCAGAAACGGACAGCGACGTTGAAATTCCTGGTGAATCACATAAACGAGACATAGAAAATGAAATATCTGTTGATGGGACCATATGGAAAACCCTAAAAAAAGGTGTAAGTAGTGGCAGACCACAATTTTTCAATAAATTTACAGATGTAGGAGGACCAACGGCTTACGCCAAAAGGAATATTATGCTAGGTAATGTAACTAGCGCATTTGAACTGATAATTGATGAAAGTATGTTGGAACATATAAAAATTTGCACTGAATTAGAGGCATTTCGAATTTTGAAAAAAGAGTGGAAAATATCAAAATCACAGTTACGCGCTTTCATAGCAATTTTATATGCACGAGGAGCTTACGAAGCAAAATCTTTGAAGGCTTCATATTTATGGCCAAAGAAATGGGGACCGAGTTTTTTCACACAGACAATGAGCAGAGACAAATTTATGGAAATTCTCCGATTCATACGGTTTGAACGTAGTCAACGTTTACAAACTGATAAGTTTGCGTTAATTTCCTATACATGGAACAAATTTATTGAAAATTGTCAAGCCTGTTATAAGCCTAGCGAAAACATTACCATTGATGAACAATTGTTCCCCACAAAGGCTAGATGTCGATTCACGCAATATATGCCAAATAAACCAGATAAATTTGGTATAAAATTTTGGTTGGCGGCAGACGTAAATAGTAAATATCTGCTAAATGGCTTCCCGTACTTAGGTAAAGACGAAACTCGGGATCAGTACCTTTGAGCGAGTTCATAGTGCTCAAACTTGCTGAACCGTATTTAGGACGTGGAAGAAATATAACGACAGATAATGTTTTTACGAGCATTCCACTTGCAAATAAATTATTTGCAAAAAGAACAACTTTGGTTGGAACTATACGAGCTAACAAAAGGGAATTGCCAAAATCAGCTAAAAATAAGAAAGATAACATGAAACGCTTCTCTACACTTCTTTACGAATCTGGGTCATGTGTTCTAACGATATATAAAAGTAAACCACAAAAAAAGGTTTTACTACTCAGCTCAAAACATAAATTTGTAAAAATTGAAGATAATAATGCCAGAAACTGTTTCTTTTTATAACCAAACCAAATTTGGTGTTGATGTAGTCGACCAAATGGCACGGAAATATAGCGTAAAATCAGGGTCTCGTAGATGGCCTCTACAAGTCTTCTACAACATTTTAGATTTGTCGGGAATTAATGCTTGGTGCTATACAAGGAAACCACGGGGGAAAATATATCCAGAAAAAAATTTCTTTTTCAATTGGCTGATGAACTTGCAGCGGAATATCGAAGTGAATACCAAAAAGGTTCTAACCCATTATCGTCAATAGAAAATAAGTCTAATATACGCAAATCCTGCCAAATCGGATATTGTAAAAAAAACAAAACCAATAATATTTGTATTAAATGTAATAAATATGTTTGTGGTAAATGCACATAAAAAATGATATATGTATGCAAAAAATGTGTTGAATAATATGTTGAAACAAAAATATTTTGCTTTTAAATGAAATAAATTATGAATATATTCATCTATGTTTTTTATATTAAATCAGTTTTGTAAAATATATTTTTTTTTCAATAAATTTTGCTCAATACAAGCATTTTAATGTATCCGTCAATATGACGGGTTTCAGTAAAAATAGGTATGTAATTTCGTCCGTAAATCTAGTGTTAAACAATCAACAAATTAAAAGTATTTCAAAATATCTGATGATAAAATATTTAAAAATTATTTATAAAAACTAGAGAAACAAGAAAATGTTGAAATAGGTTCAAATGGTCAAGGTATATCTTTAAACCCTAAAAATAGCTTCCAGCAAAATGTCTGAAGAAGTTTTACCTGTTTGGAATAATAACCTAACAAAATTTAATCATAATGAAATATTACCAAATTCATTTAGAATGTTGATTGTTGAGGATTTTGTTGTGGTAAAAGTGTTTTACTTTTGAAAATGTTATACCCCAATTTTTTAGATTAAAATAATTTAACAATTTTTAGTAAAACTATATTTCAACCAGAATTTCAATTATTATATCATGGTTTAAAAAATAATCTAACAAAACAAACAATATTAAATACACCTATCCCCCGTTTAGCACGTTTTCGATCTTTCACTGTTTCTAAATAATTTTTTTCCCCGAAAATGGTTAATTTTGAACTCATGCGAATTTATATCTGCTTAATTATAATCGGTTAATATTTAAGTTTTATACATATTATTATCACATAAAAATGTATTCTATGTATGTACTTTGATAAAAATACAAAAAATGGGAATTCTTCTTTTAATATTCAAATTTTGTCATTAATTACACATATTTTAAACTTTAATTTTCATAATTAACTCATACGTAAAGTTATTCTAAGTAAGTAAATAAGAATTTGTCGTGTAAGATATTTTGATTATTTTTAAAGTTTTAGTTTTACCGTAGGAAAAGAAAAAAATTATCAAAATAGAGATGAAGAGAAAAGTTATATCTTTAGAAACGAAAATTGAAATTTTGAACCATCTACGTAATAAAGAAAGAATAGTAGATATTAGAAGCTGCTACAACATCTTCCAAATTATTTTTTAAATCCTGTTCAAAAGTTAACGAAATAATTCGAAGTATTTATTATATGACATATTGTATAATTTTAAACAAATTTTCAGCGTTAAATAAAATATTTTCAAAACCATTTATCAAAATATTTCAATATTTAAAAAATATTTATTTAAAAATTTTTCATTAATAAAACTTCTTTTTTAAAAAGCTATTTTAATTTTTAATTCAAAAATTTCAACTTAAAAAATCCAATTTAAAAATTATTTAAAAGAATTTTAATAGTCAATTATTTACAATTTAAAATTATTTTGATAAATCATTGAAATATTTAACTCTCAGCTGAAAACATCTCACAGTAGATGTTGCCAAATTTTATTCTATGAATGAAGCTGCAATAAGAAAAAAAACAAACTCGATTAGAAAAAGTGTAGCAGCCGGAATTTCTACGAGTATGAGCACAACTTCACACGTAAGAAATGTTGATATGGAAAATATGGAAAAGGCTTTAGTGATATGGATAGAAGACCAAAGTCAAAAACGGATTCCAATTGATACCAATTCCATAAAGCACAAAGCCTTGAAAATTTATGAAAAAATTCAGCATCAGTTGCCGTCTATTTCTGCGAATAAGACGCTTTTTCTAGCAAGTCATGGTTG
>CAUHTR010006342.1:0-17140 GCA_959609185.1 Schmidtea polychroa
TTTAAAGATACCCTTGTAAAATAAAAATGGAAAAGAAAAAATTATCCGGATGTGCTAGACGAAAACTAAATGCAACATAAAGATTAAAGGAAAAAACGCCAACATTAAAAACTTTTTTCAAAGTCACTGATATTTTTTTCTTAATTTTTTTGTTTAAAGAAAACATTAGACTGTTGAATTTTTGTAAGCTAATGTTAATTTAATATTATTTTTTATTGTTTTTTTTGTTCGTTTGTTATCCTAGTCATTGAAATAAAATGATTTAATATATAATATTAATATATGTATATGCAATAATGTGTAATATTATTAATAAACATAATATATTTTTGTAAAAATTGTTTTTTTAGGGGCGCATTATAGTTTATAGCACAGGGGCGACAAATTTCTAAAGACGCCTTTGTGTGTAGACATTTATTTGTTTCAATTGTCAGTCCTATCTTCACTGGAGTCTTTGCGAAGGAGGGTTATAAATGATCTTTTCCTAGTTGGACCATTATTCCAAATACAGACAATTGAGAATAAAAAAAAGTTTAGAAAAATAAAAGATCTTTTTAGGATTTTATGAAATTAATTTTAATTGATATTCAATTGATTCATATCCCATATTAATTAAAGTTTAATTAAGTATAAAGTAAGTCAATTAAAACGATATGCCAAACCAATTCCAAGAGTCATTCGATGATACCGTCGAAATGTATCAATCAAACAAGCCAGCTCTTCAAGTAAAGTGGAAAAATGTTAGAAGTGTAGATAAAGAAAAGTTTCATACAAATCTCATTGCAAAAGAGAAGGAAGAATGCCATAAATTCGAAAAGGTACGCAGGGTTGACTTGAAAAGTTATTTGGGACAATTAAACGAAATTTGCTCTTTTAGAGTTATAAATAAAATGATCGGTCAGAAAAATCGTTGTTTCATTCCGAAAGATTATTTTGATAAAAGACATTCGGGGAAAAATCTCAATTCAGAGGATGACAGAAATACTAGCCTAGACGTACATGTGCCAAACGATACAGAGGATCACATCTCGAAACAAAGTAGATATCGAAGAGGATTACAGTTCAAAAAGTATCTCAAAGATCAAGAAGTTGAAAATTTGTTGGTTTTACCATTTATCGAAGAGGATGCGATGGATTTAGTTGCACTTTTTGGATGTGTCAATCCAAAGCCGACTTCAGCTAGTAAATCGTTGGGATCTTCTCGAACCATGGATAATTTCCGACTACCATATATTGAGGAATTAAACGAAAAACCGAAAGCTGGGATTTTAGTTTCGTGTTATGTAAAGGATCACATTTTAAAACTGCCGATTCTAATGGCGAACTCCGAAAGAATTCGAGAACTTTATACGAATTGTATTATAAAGGATGAGCATTTGAATAGGTTATTCACGACGAAGAAGGATATGTTGTCTAAGGATCTAATTGATTACATTGCCGATTTTGGGACTTCCATTGAAACAGAAAATGCTCCTAAAGTAATCAAAGACGAAATTGCTGACCGTGACCAATTTTTTCATACATCAATGAACGTTCACGCAAATGATATTTTACGCGAAATTGAAATAGACTCGTTGGAATTCTCTGTGTTTATTAAACCATGTTATATATTAAATTTTTCCCAAGTCATGCCTGATATCACTTTAATGAACATCCAAGATGTCTCACAAATCGAAGAAATTATTAAGTCAATTTTATCTGGCTTAGAAAACGATATTTTAAATCCAGTGAGCCCTGCAAGGAAGCAACTTATGAGCGCTTTTCTTATAGCAAATTCAAATGTAAACGTAGCCTCCGTTTTCACTGACATGCTTCCAACGTGGCTTGAAGTACTGGTGAAAGGATTTTTCAGTCCTCATAGTCCAATTCGAGAGGACACTTGTTATTGTGTCGGGTTTTTATTTACTCAAAGCAAATTTCTGCTAGAGTTGTTAAATTATTCCAGCGAGTTTGTCTACGATATTATCGCTATCATTTTCAAAGCCATAGATCACTATTCATCAAGTTTTGAATTTTTTTACTCACTAATCGGATATATCATGGACGGATGCCCATTAATATCAATTTTGCTATGCATTTGTGATAAAGGACCGTTTTCAAAAAGCTATTTAATGAGAAAACAATGGCCGAAATTTGTGGTTTTTGCCTGTAAACATTGGCCAAATGAATCCTTCAAGAGTGGAGAGGTTTTAGTAAAAAAAATCCAAGACTTACTGGAAAAGTTTTTCCTCCATCCCATTACTCACAAAACCAGTAAAATGGCTCTGGCATATATTGGAAGACGTTTCAATCGAAAAGCCATGACAATAACTCATTGGCATTTGAACAAGTGCGGACCAGAAGAAGACTCGTGATAAAAAAGTTACAGAGTGACCTAGGAATTACCACTTGTTATATAGAGAGATTTTGTATTATATTATGTAAATATTAAGAATTACAAGTGATTTTGTTTTTTATATGGTAAATTCTTATGATTGGAAAAAATTAAAAGTTGGATAGAAAATTAATATCCTTTGGAAAGACATCTACCATACGAACAATTAAGAGAAATGTACTCTTCCTCTCCAAGCAATAAATTCTGCAAAAACTGAGTATAATATAAGGAGAGAACGCCATACTGAAGCTTATGCTACCCCACTCTTTAATAGTTCATTGACCCAATAACCCCATTCAGTCAAACCTTAATAGAATAATTTATTTTGTAGAGCAGTGATGGCCAACCCAAATCAATCGAAGGGCCAAATTTTCGGAAAAATACTATCAGGGGCCACAATAAATTCATTTAAATAAATATAACTCGTTTTTACGATTCAAGTAAACTTAGAATCAATTTTTTAAATTAAAAATATGCTTAATTCGAATATGAATTCTAAAAAAGACAATTATTGATTTGATGTTTAAAATTGTGTCCGGGCCACATCAAAACGCTTCGCGGGCCACCGGTTGGCCATGGCTGTTGTAGAGTATAGTCTGTATAATATAAAGATTTACCTTAGTCGGTTTATTGTTTTAAACGAATAAAAATTACAATAATAATTTTTCAAATAAAATATTAAATATCAAATTTTTAAAATTTCAAAAATCTTCCCGAGCATCTCAGAAAATAAATTAAAATTTCCCCCAAACAAAGTTTCTGCAAGATATTGAATTTCGTTCTTTTCAATGAAAAAGAACTGTTTGCAACAAAGTGTTTCCTATTTTTCAATTAAATAGACAAAAACCAAAAAAAATAAAACAATGAAATAATTTTTAGGTCAATTTTCGAATAAAAAATAATTTTGTTAATTAAAACAAATAAAATCATGAAGAAAAACTGAGAGCTTTTCATTTGAAATCACAAAATATGAGTGGTCGAAAATTTCTATTATAATTTCTATTATAATGAATAAATAATCTAAATTAATTAATTATACATTTTTGATGATTTGCATAAAATTATATTATCACATAGCAGTCCACTTTGCCAATATTGTTGATTTTATCGCCATTATTATTATTATTATTATCATTATTATTATTATTATTATTATTATTATTATTATTATTATTATTATTATTATTATTATTATTATTATTATTATTATTATTATTATTATTATTATTATTATTATTATTATTATTATTAATTATTATTATTATTATTATTATTATTATTACTTATTATTATTATTATTATTATTATTATTCATTATATTATTATTATTATTATTAATTATTATTATTATTATTATTATTATTATTATTATTATTATTATTAATTATTATTATTATTATTATTATTATTATTATTATTAAATTATTATTATTATTATTATTATTATTATTATTATTATTATTATTATTATTAATTATTATTATTATTATTATTATTATTATTATTATTATTATTATTATTATTATTATTATTACTTGATATTTTTGAATCATTTTTCCTCTACTTTTCCCTCTTAACCCTTTCAATAATACTGTAGGGACATATTGTACCAGAGAATTTTATGGTCTATTTTAGTACTATACGCTCATAGGCTCGTAAACAAGTCCAAACCTCTGCTTTGTTGCTGTTTGCTGTCTGCTTTTTTTCTTTTCTATAAATTTTTGTCAGTCTAGATGTTGCTAACAAAAAGTAGACACGTGTGCTCTAAATATTAAATGAATTATTAAAATAAAAAATTGTATTGAAAGGGCTAAAGATAAAAGAAAATGAGTAGGAAAGTATATTGTTAACACATAAGAACTGTAAATTAATAATAATTTCCCAGGGTAACGACGAATTTATAAATAAAAACTTGCTACTTAGCGAACGGAAGTATAACTTGTAATGAAAAATAACCTTCGACATCAGATTAAAACGTGGTAACATTACATATATAGCTAGGCGTCATTATCAAGCGTCACTAAATAATTTAGTAAATTTAAACATAAACTAATATGAAAATGTGTAAATAAAAAACATGTTGAGAATATCTTAGAAATAATTTAAATATTATTTGAAAGACAGACTCAAAAATTCATGTTACGATATATTTCAGTGTCAATGTCTGATAAGATAGAAAAGTCGATTGATATTATGAATTAATTAACTCTACGGCAGCCAATGCGGTCGAAAACGACCGCAACTTTTTCAACGCATTCAGCTCATTGGTGTAACTTGATGCTCGTCTGATAAATTTATTTATAAGTTGTATGTTTAGTTTTGGTGGGTTACAAGCAGTGATGAGCTGAAGGCGGCTCGGTCAGGCTAGCACGGTTATTTAATTTTATTCAAATATTTTAATTTATTCATTTAACAATACTTTAAGCAATATTCAATAAACTCAAATAATAATAACAAATAAAAGTATTATTTGGCAATGAGATAATGATTTGTAGAGTTTAAATTTAATTATAAAAATTATCGATTAAGCTTTTTTCACACACTAAATAATTAATAATATAATATTTAAAGCTTAAAAAGTACTTTTAAATATTTAACTTGTAAATAATGTTTCTTTAATTGTTCGTATAGCCTAGCAAAATGAAAAGACAAAATGCAATTGGGAAATTTTTATTGTTAACTAAACCATGTTTAAATTTTGAAACAGATCAAAATGAATCAATATCTGAGGAGATGCAATCAGCACCACCCGAATCTCTCATAGTCATAGCCGGTGCAACAGATATTTCATTGAGCGCCAGTATTAAATCCAATATTCCAGATTGCTGGAATGAAAAACAGTTAGAGATTCTAACAACCAAGAATGGAAAATTGGGATGTTAGATTTGTTCAAAAATTTCCAATTTAATGTAGAGATTGGAATCTGTTTACAATCACGATTTACAGATATAAGAATTGCAGAACAAAGGAATTGAAATCAAACTTTTTAAAAAAAATTATAAGTGAAAATGCCAAAATAACCATAATAATTGATGAAGCATCAACTATTGCTAGCAAAAGGGTCTTAATAATATTCATTAAATGTCATTTGTCCTCGTGTGATGACCCAGTGTTCATTTTCTTAGATCTATTTGAATTGGGATCAACAAGTGCTGAATTGATATATAAAGCGTTAATACATTGCATACAAAATAACGGATCCTCTTTTTTTGTTCAGATGGTGCGAGTGTTATGCTAGGTTCTAAGTCCGGGGTAGCAACACGAATAATAGGAGTTCTATATATCATCAGTCCAATAAAAATCAGTATGAATTAAAAGCTATAGCTGAAGACCTTGAATTTGAAATTATTAAAATCGGAAGAGTTTTTAGCCCTAGATGGGCATCATGTAGTCTACGAACTGCTTTGGCTGTTTGGCGTGTGTATCCAGATTTATATCATCATTTTTTATGGAATACAAAGTACACTAGCAGTGATATTTTTGACATGACCACTTTGATGTAATGTAGAACAAAGACCATAAGTCATACCAAAAAGTATGATGCATAATTTTGAAGCCCTCTATAAAATCAATGACTCACCAAGACGAGGCATCGATTCAGGGATGAATAATTCCTTTGTGAGCCAAAGAGGATAAATCTCTCTACTTATAACTTATAAATAAATCTTAAAATATCATTTTCCCCTTCGCGAAAGGGTTTTATATTATACAAGTTCTTATTTAATGCAAACGATGTGTGCACACACATGGCAATTCAAGGCCACAGTGCCATGGATACCTAGTTAACTAATAGTTAATTATCATTCCCATTATAATTATTAGTATAATTACTACGACCAAAGGGTAGTTTAAAATGATTTTCTGAATAAAAAATCGCTTTATCAATGAACTGATAACAAGATTAATATTGTGAAAGTCGCATCAACTAAATGATTAAAACAAACCTATAAATTAATGCATTCCAACAGTGAGAGATCTTAAAATTTCGAATAAACATTTGATGGAATACATCTGTGAATCACTGATTTGATTTCCCCGGAATAACTAATTGATAAGGCATGCAGCCAATTAATTTCGCTATCTCTCTATTCACTCGAGTATTACATGTGGAGTTACACACAAACATCAGCACACACACAACATCGATCGTCATTTGCTGTTACACAATTCGTCCAATTTGATCAATCACTTGGTGTATATACAAGAGGAAAAAATAAAGAAGACTCTCTTTCGATGATCAATAAGAAATACTACATTATAATATTATTATTCCTCAGCTTGACAGTCGTATTTATCGTTTATCAATGCGAAAAGTTGAACCTCTTTTATCTATCAATGAGATTCATCAATCAATCCAATGATCTTTTATCAAGCAGCATTGATTTAAATAATTGCATTCTCTCATTCTTCATTTTTTACAATCTGCAAAATTATTTGGAAATTACAAACAAATCAATGCCTATTTATCTTTCATTTCAATCTAGTCCATTACGGTATGATATACTTGGAAAGGAATGTACGGCACTTTTCTATAAGGGGACAAGAGAAACTCGTTATGAAATCATACGACAGCTCTTGCTTTTATCCATTTAAATTAGATCCGAAAGAACGACAAGAAATCCAAAAATCACTCACAATAATCAAATCAAACTTTGAACAACAAAATCTGGAGTTAGTCCTAACCGGTGGCAGCTATATCGGTTCTTGGAGATATCATCAAATGATTCCATACGACGACGACATCGATTTCTATATTCGTTCAAATCAGAAACCGAAAATCAAAACCCTATTAGAAAGCATGAGCGAAAATTCCAACAATCGATTCGTGTTCAAAAACACCGAAGAACAAAATCAACATTGGAAATTGGGAATTCTTTGTCGGAATCGTTCATTGGAAACATGCAAAATCCAAATCGATTTCTTTTTCATGTGGGACAACGGGGGAAATGTTTTGGAGTTTTTGGAATTGCCGAAATCATTGAAGAAATCAGACTATTTGCCATTGAGAAAACGGCCGTTTGAGAACATAATTTTCAGTGTTCCGAAAAATTTCGAGTCCTACATGAGACAGCAATACAACAGCGACGCAAACGCGTGCGTTTTTAAAAATCACGACCTGAAAAATCAGTGCAAAATGGAATCAATTAATTGTGATCTCCTCAAGTTCAAATATCCTTACAAACTGAGGGGGAACTTTGAGAAATTCTTTATCGAAATTATCGTGGATAAATTCTATATCAAAAGTCTGTTCATAGATTTTTTAGATACTGTATAGCGTTCATATATAATTTCATTTATAAATTTTTTAAAAATAAATTTCTAATTTGTTTGCACTATTTCATTATTATTATTATTATTTATTATTATTATTATTATTATTATTATTATTATTATTATTATTATTATTATTATTATTATTATTATTATTATTATTATTATTATTATTATTATTATTATTATTATTATTATTATTATTATTATTATTATTATTATTATTATTATTATTATTATTATTATTATTATTATTATTATTATTATTATCATTATTATTATTATTATTATTACTTATTATTATTATTATTATTATTATTATTATCTTATTATTATTATTATTATTATTATTATTATTATTATTATTATTATTATTATTATTATTATTATTATTATTATTATTATTATTATTATTATTATTATTATATTATTATTATTATTATTATTATTATTATTATTATTATTATTATTATTATTATTATTATTATTATTATTATTATTATTATTATTATTATTATTATTATTATTATATTATTATTATTATTATTATTATTATTATTATTATTATTATTATTATTATTATTATTATTATTATTATTATTATTATTATTATTATTATTATTATTATTATTATTATTATTATTATTATTATTATTATTATTATTATATATTATTATCAAATAAATATTACAAATATTTGTATCATATCACTACTTATAATCTTGTAAATTCATATTGTCTTTCTCTAACTGCTTCAATATTTCTTGAACCAATCTGGCAGCGTCTTTATCGCTTATTGGTATAAAACCGAGAAATGATTCTTTAATCTAAACAGTTTTTTTCTCAAATTTTATATCAACATATCTTACTACGATGAGCTTGATCAGGAGTCGAGTCAAACATTAGTCCATAATACTTTGCTTTCCCTATTCTTTCTAACAAACTATCACGAACAGTAGATGCCATGATGTGAATAAACTCGTTCTGTATTTTTCGGTGAAAGATATGAAGTGGATCCCCTAAATGCAACCATTTAGAACTAGATTCGTGATTTTAAAATTGGGCCCCCTCTAGTGTTTTTGATTTGGAAAGCTAAGCAGGCCTGTGATAGTTTATAATTTGAAGAAAGAAATGCTGGATAGAATACTCATGACAGATTGTCGCATTGTAACAAGAGATATGGCACAACGTCTTATCATCTCAAAGTGCATGTTGTATAACTTTCTGAATGAAATGGGAATCAGAAAACTGTGTTCACTATTTGTGTCACGATTTCTTTCGCGTGATATGCATAACAAAGGCGATTTGATTATTGTCAGAAGAGTTTGGAGGTCTCTCAAAAACTTGGTGATGCCTTCTGATAAACATATATGAGATACCTCTGACCCTATACAAATCTGAAACTAAACATGAATCTGTTGAATGGAAGATGTCAGAGGAGATACCCTCACTGAAAATGAGAATTGGTACATCTCACAAGACATTTCTAATGTTGACAATATTTTAGGCCATGAAAGGCTTTCTCAAAATGGGTTTTGATGCATCAGATGTCAAAATCAAGAGTGACTATTATTACAACTGGTAAATAATAGGAAAAAAGGAAACAATAAGAAAGCGACATAAAAGAGGAAATATTAAAAAAAAGAAATTTAAAAATACAGAATTGTATTAAAATATTAAAATATTATATTATTAATAATATTATATTAAATATTATAACACAAATGTTGACAAAAAGTAATATTTAAGAACTTGAATAATGATCTCATACCTATATGGATCAAAATTCAAGTCTTAAAATTAAACATCGTACCTGAAAGCCATTTCAAAATAGGCTACAATAAATTTCTAGAAAAATGAAATTTATTAAATTGATGAGTTAATTTAATGAGACCAATTGAGGTACACACTAACCACCACTATAGACAATGTATCTCAGTGGTGTTTGGTGTAGACCACTGTTATTCAACCAAAAACGTACTGCGGACCAAAAATCTATCTATTCTTTGTACTCGAACCAATTTTATTTCTTTTTGTTTTAATGTGTGATATAAATCTAATTTTTTAACTATCGAAATTTTTTAATACCCAAAACTTTATTATTCTATTATTTTGAAGAATTTTTCATGGTTGACTGAATTTTATTTTTAACCAAGTTGATTTTTTTCATAATTAATGGTGCAAACGAAAACACTGATAAGGACAACTATAAAAGACCAAGCGGAAATCATAGAGTGACAAAAGTAATAAAAGCTATTTAAATTTTGACATCGGAATGAGGCATAAAATGAAAAATATTTTTGCAAATTTTCACAGAATATCTACCGAGTTCACTATCAGGATTGATTATTATAAATTTATGAAAAATTTGATCCAAAATTGTTAATGATGTGATGAAATTTAAGTAGGCCGTAGTAGAGAGAGAGTATATGGAATCCAGAGGCTGACACTTGAATAAATTTTATTACTTATTAAGATGATTCGAGATATTTTTCAAAGAATTTCTTAATTCAGTCTTTG
This sequence comes from Schmidtea polychroa, assembly GCA_959609185.1. Lineage (NCBI taxonomy): Eukaryota > Metazoa > Platyhelminthes > Tricladida > Dugesiidae > Schmidtea > Schmidtea polychroa. The sequence continues at coordinate 10,166 of CAUHTR010006342.1, forward strand.
GGGGAAATTTAAATAATTAAATTAACAGCTTTTATTGAGACCAAAACTGAGGGGAAATTTTTTTTTAATCTCTATGGTATTTTGAAGTTGCTAGTCTAATAGTCTATAACGCTTTCCGAGTGCTGGTAAATAAAAAAAAACTATCAGTCACTCTTGAAAATTCTCCCATCTGGTGTATTACCAATATAAAACATTCAATCATAAAAGACAGCTCCCTAAATCTTCAATATGCTCAAAGTGATCAAACTCATTATCTGATTGATGCAATCATATGGGGCAGCTCTAATTCCCTGTTACATTCAGTATTGTGAGGCGGCAAAAAATTCCGTTAGACCAGTTTGCTGGTTGGTTTCTTATTCATTCGGTTGCAGCTGAACAAACAGATTAAAATTTCTCACTCTCATTTAAAGAATCTATCTCAAGGGATCATGCTTGATCTGAAGTAGTGTTGTTAGAATAACAGTTAAGTGGCTACTTGTTTAATACGCCTGAGGCATTTACCAGTATTGGGGAAAAACTGGAAAAGAGAAAATCGCTTGATACTTGGATAGATTTACTTCACAAATAGTTTCTTTTCGTAAAAATTAATGATCAAAATATTTGAGATATTTATTTAGTGAGAAAAATTTCCCATTGCATTTTATGGGAAAATATTAAAAGGTAACATTGAGACTTGGAGTGAATTTTGAAGTGGAAAACAAAATCGAATTTTTAGTTGCTTTTATCATTATTTCTTTTCAGACTGTCGATCAATATTTTGTTTTATATTAAATATGAATTTTTGGAACAGATTTTACAAACACTTGAAAAGACTGAGCCAAATATTTGTGTTGAAAATAAAGTAAGATAATTATGCGAATACAAATGAAAATAGATAATTTTTGAATTGTTTTAGGTGATTTGATAACATATAAAATACTCGACTACTCACTTTTATTTATCATATGGGAATCGGGAGATATTTTGTGGTTAGAAAACTTGGTAAGAATTGTACATTTGTCTTTGTGGCAATATTTCGAGTTAAAATAGCATTTCTACCAGTCTTGGATGGAGTTTAGAATGTCACTATAAGGTTGGCATAATTGATAGTAACAAAAAGGAATTAATTTGTTGGCATTGTCGATGAAATATGAAATTAACAATCATTGATCTGACTCCAAAGCATGTTTTAGTTGACATCAATAATGAATTCCAAAAAAATATAAATTTTTATTGATCAGCACAATTGATTACCAATTTACAGCGACACAATAATTCAATATTATAACAGTTACTGTTGAGTTCTTATTTTGCAACCCTTCGGGAAGAATAGCACTTCTACAATACAACTCGAAATTTACAACAACTTAACTAGTATTCTACTAGTTATTAACTAGTTATTCCACTGTTGATGTTGTGCTTCACTATCTTTCTAATCCTTATGTTAATCCTTATATTTCTAATACCGCCCAATTAAACATCAACTTAATACGTCAATATTTTGTCGAGAACGCTCTTTGAGTAATTTATTGTTCTAAATGCGTAAAGTTTGCGCTGTTACATATAAATCCTATTTGTTTAGACCCGCGACTTGTTAAAATTCAAATTCCAAAATAATTAATTTGTCCAAAAATGGTTAAGATCTATGTTTATTCTCTCATAGATATAACGGATACTGTCTCAAAAACACCTCTTGAAATTCTGGAGAGGAGCATGAATTGGCATTAGACATTTGAAGGAGAGGCAAGTAGTTAGTTTACGCAGAGTATATGCCAAAATCGTGGCCTTATATAGTATTTCTGTGCTTGTATGTATCGTCTCGAACCAATCAAAATCTATCCCTCCCACTTTTTTTGGACTTTTTTTATTCAGGTATTTTTTAGTNATACTTTATTTCAATCTCATTTCTGATCTCAGTCCAACAAGATCAGAAAACAGAAAATTATGATAATGGAATTTATAAACCGACATAAAGTAAAAATGTTAATCACTGGAGTCAAAATTGGTTATTTTTCATTCAAAGATTATGCAAAACAGATAAAGAATGACGGATAGAGTTAAAATCTTGCTTGTTAATTTAATTCATAATCCAAAAATATTAAAAAATTCTACCCGTTCATCCCTGAAGCAAAATATTTCGACATACTCACTGTTATAATCATGAAGAAAAGAAATTGATTTTTCAAACAAATTATAAAACTTTATAAAGCCAGTAATTTTTTTAAATCATTAGTTTTAAAAAGTTTTTTTTCTTTTTTTTATTTAATTTAAATGATAATAAAAAGCTAATTTTGGTAAATCATCTAAATCAGTGTTTCTCAACCGCTGATCCGTGAAGACCTTATAAATATAAGTCACGATAAAAGGAAACTGCATATATATGTGCGTATGATTGGCGGAGAATAAATAAATACTGATAATAAATGTAAATAATAAATGTCTATTGCTCAATATAGTTTGCAGTTTTGTTTAAAAGAATTTTTTATATAAAAAATAATATTATCACTGGTCCGCTTAACCCTTTCACTGTCTTGAGTATAATATATGATACTCACAACGTTTCAGTGAGACGCCCGTGTATCATATATGATGCTCACACCGTAGGACGCCCGTATATTTCACACCGTTCATGAGACGCCCGTGTATCATATATGATACTCAAAACCCCATCCACTAAAATAATTCTAATTTTATGATGCGTCGCCAACAGATAAGTTATAAGCTTGATGATCACATGTAATACTCAGGTTATTTTTATTCCAGAGTATATGAAACAGTATGCTCAACAACTTTACATTTTTTTTCTTGTTTGTAAAGTCCTTTTTATTATACGCACAGTGACGTCACAGGCCAGTCATCGAAAATGGGCTAGACAGTGAAAGGGTTAAAAAAGCAGATATTTTGCGGTTCAAGATGAGTTTTGGGTTGAGAAACACTGATCTGAAACATTAAGATATTTTATTAAGAAAGTTATTGTTATTATTATGCTTTATTATTATTATTATTATTTATTTTTATTTACTTTTTGTAATGGCATAATTTCGTTTTGTGAATATCTAGCTAAATTTCAAGTGTGATATTGACAACGATGCTTAATGAGAAAGCCCAAATGCCGAATATTTCAATGCCACTAGCTGTCACCAATAATACCTTATGCTAATTTATGTGGCATGAGCCCGGCCAGTCAATCTAATTGAATTGGTTCAAATAATTGACTGAGGAAATTTTCAGATCCAAGGAAAATCTGATTAGGCCAGAAAGTCAGCTTAGTTGAAATTAAAATTCGGGTGGGCCGGTTATATGATTTCTTATATGATATAAAAATTAAAGATTGATTATATTGGAGGAAAAGTCTCCCGACAAATGCCGAATGGATGGTGAGAAACGACAGGTCGTCATCGGGTTGACATTATACGCGTTTGGGTGAAAAGTTTGATTACAATATCTATGAGATAATAGTCATAATAATTCGATTATTATTATTATTATTATTATTATTATTATTATTATTATTATTATTATTATTATTATTATTATTATTATTATTATTATTATTATTATTATTATTATCATTATTATCATTATTATCATCATTATAAATTCTATTTATTGGCCAGAATTTAATTAGATCCAGAATTGATTTGGCAAAGAAAAATATTTCGAATTCAATTGTTTGTTGAAATATTTGGTGACAGTCTGGATCAATTCGGGAATTTAATAAATCCATTTGCACTGTCAATAATTTGATGCTGATTATTTAGGGAAATTATTCGGGAAAATATTGTATTATTTGAAAATAATAACAATTATAAAAATATTAATAATAATAATAATAATAATAATAATAATAATAATAATAATAATAATAATAATAATAATAATAATAATAACAGAAATATGAAAGACCATGGAAGTTTTTCGAAACATATAACCTAGAAGAAAATGTTATTCGAGGGACCTCAAAGATCATTTGGCAGACAGAAGTTAAAGGAAAACTTCTGCTTGGTAAAGAAATTATGAATATCAAATTAATTACATTTGTTATCGTAATTGTCTAATTTTGCTTCTATAATTAATTCTATTGTATTTGTTACTCAGAATTTTTACGGATAGGAAATGGTGAAGAATGGAAAGATCCACAAATATATTTACACTCTTATCCACATCCTTCTAATCAACAACATTTCAATACCACATCTCGGTGCATTCTCCCGCAGATGGCCAACATATATCTATAGTGCGTGATTATATTTATTTTCATGTAATAAAATTTATTACATGATTGATTTTGAAATTTTGTGTGATTAAAGAAAAATTACAAATTACTTTTATTTTATTCGAATTTAAAGAGCAATTATTTTTAATGTATTTATTTATATATACCTCTAAAATGCAAGTGAACACCAAAATAAGAATGTGATTTACATAAAATAAAGATAGTAAACACAACAAAATAATCGGTAATCAAGAGCAAATATCATTCATAAATCAGATAGTTATGTATCTTTCACAATGTGTTGAATTTGGATTGTCATTTGATAGGATGAATTGTTTGGGTTGAGTCCGATCTTCTTGGAATTATTGCCGTTCTTCTCCACTCATTGATTCGGTAGCGCTTTGACCCTGTCCTATAATGTCCTATAAACATGGTGATGGACCTACCCTCATCATTCAACATTAATTTATTATTTTTGTTTTGATTCTTTTTTTTGTTCGGTGTTTTTTATTAAATTTAAATATCTTGGTGCTTTTTCTTAGGTATGTAGCTTTGTCTCGACGGATCTTTTAAGTTTTTAAAGTTAATTACTTATTTTAATTCATTTTAATTGGGTATTTTTATTGCCCCCGAAATCCCAATTACACGATTCAGCCCAACATAGATAAAACTTTACTAATTTCAGCCATGAAATTTGTTTTCAATGATTGAAATATCTTTTAATCATTTAAGATAACATCTTTTGCGGTTTCAACACCGAAACTGCCAATGCGTTTAAGAATTGGAAGTGGAAATTAACCAATTGTTCACAACCAACCTGATCCATACTGTTTAACAATAAAATATGGTAAACCGCTACCCGTTTCGCTACCACTCAACATTGAATTAACATCGCTTTCAAGAATCTAATTTACGAAAATATAATATCATATGAGGTTTTTGCAAATTAAATTCCCTTTCCTTTATCATCGCTATATTTATTTCTATATTGATTATACAAGAGGTTGAAATGGGCAAATACATGAGATTTCCAATCTGCATTTGAACCACCTCATCTTATCCACACTTTTCAATCCATGCACACTTGAGTCACCAACAATGATGATTTCACTACTATTACTATATATGGACATTTTTTGATGAAGTTTAAATATTTTCAATAATACTATCTTTATAATACAGGAATACCTCGAACAGTACGGTTAATCGGTTCTGGAGTTTAACCGTACTATTTGAAACCGGACTATTCGAGGCATTCTAGCGCTAATAAATTTACGGCTTAGTACCCCCATTAAGAAATTTAAAAATCGTGATTATAATCTAGTAAACAAAAAATATTTTGTTATGTATTTTTATTTTTCTGATATTCAAGAGAAAAACAAGCATATTTAACACAGTTGTACATTTAAATATATATTTATTGAAATTTATAAGCCGGTAATACCAATTCATTGCAACTAAATCAAAAAAAAGAATTTATTTCATTTTAAAAATATTAAAAATAGCTGATGAAAAACAAGTAAAACAAATATGACGTCGTAGCTATACCTTGCGAACTTGTATTGATCTTTATTTTTCACAATTTTCCGAACTGACGCCTCGTTCATTCCCCTTTCTTTTCCTACTTTAGCAAACGAAGCCCCTTCTTCATGAAGTTTAATAACAGTTTAATAAAAGTGAGCCATTTGCGTTTTTTGGTTGTGGAGTCACTTTTACACTTTGTTCTGCCACTAATTTTATTTTTTAAATTAAAATCTAAATATATAAAAGTCAACATACTCTACGATTAGAAATATAATACCAACAACTTTGATCTATTATCGCGCGATCGTTAATGTATCCGTAGTGAATTTTTTTATGGTTTATTTATTCAATTTTTTATTAAAACTACAAACCAGAAATTAAACGTAAAAAGCAATTATTAAACACGTGCCGTATGATTTTATAATAACGAATAATTCTAAAAAATTAATTAAAAAAACTTTTTTAAATTTCGAAAATTTATTTAATCATTTTAAAAACAATCATATTTTGAAAATTTCAAAACCGTACTATGCGAGGTATTCCTGTATTTAATGTTTGGTAATCCCAACGTGGTTGTTAAGTTATAACAAACTGAGCACTTAATTGAACCTTTAATTCTAAATTAAAAATTTTTATCTTTCACAGGATCAAATGATATGAAATGCATTCTACAATTTGACTTTTCAATTATATACAAATCATCTTTATATGTGTAAATAACGGGTATTGTCAAAACACGTTATTGTCAACGTGATTTCTTCTTTTTTATTGGTTACAAATGCAGGAAGTTGTATTTTATATTCTTTCGGTTTTCAAGTTCAAAGATAAATCATTCGAATACTGACAAATCATGAGTGTATGTTTCCTAAAAATAAAAACTAACTAACTTACATTTTATTGAAATAATTCCAAATTCATAACATGTCATAAAATACCTAAAAAAACACCTGAAATTTAATTATCAATATTTTATATTATAAATGCTGATTACAAGTAATATTTAAGAGCTTGAATAATGATCTCATAATTATATAAAATCAAAATTTAAGTCTTAAAATACACTTAAATTTAAAAAACTTACTTCTAAAACCATAAAATAAATTTTAATTGAAATGAAAAATGAAATAAACTCTCTCATAAATGGTGAGTTATCAACTGATGAACACACCAACATGTATTATAGAGACTTTTAACATGTGGAATTAGGTGTAAATGCATTTATTCATTGCAAAGCTAAATATCACCAGTCTAAAATC
>CAUHTR010006343.1:0-14188 GCA_959609185.1 Schmidtea polychroa
TAAAGGCAAAACAAACAAAAAATGAAATTAATTCATTAATGCAAACATAAAAGTTTTGTTATGGGACATTACCCCAATATTTTTGTATAAATATTAAATCTAGATTTTTGCAACTATTATATGGATGTTTTAATTAATGATATTATTTTGTATAACTTAGAAATTCCGATTGCGTTGTAATTGTTAAGTAGTTTTTCTGGACCATTTTTGTGTCAGACAACATCTTAAATTAAATTCAAATATTAGAGTTATGATGTCTTCAACTTCTGAATTCATAAAAGCAATAAATCATTAATAATTAAAATATATCTTCCAAAAACACGCTAAAACGAATATTATTAAAACAAACAACTTTACATAACTCTCCCCTTCTTTAAGGAACTGCCCATCTCTTAAGCCATTCAATTCGTCTGAGTTTCTTTGTCGTCCCGTCACTAAAAAAAAATCAAATTTTATTTTATTCAAAGTTGTAAACTGGCCACTTGGCCTAAGGAGAGATTGATTCTCGTCCTTCGAATTCTGTAGCTTCTATTTCGATATTCTTGGGATGTCGGCATATGGATGCCCACATCGTATACATAAATGTGGTTTCAGGTGGATATGTTCTCAGTCCTTGAAATTTAAGTTGGGTTGTAGTAGAGATAAACTGATTATAGATAAGGTTATGCTTTGGTGTACTTATATATAGATATTGATATAGATATTTTGTAGCAGGTCTCAGTGTGTTGGCAAAAGATGTGCGATAGGATGGAGTAATTGGACCTGACTGTGATGAGATTCTCGGGACGTTCTTATATTATATGGCAAATCTTCTTTGTGGTGGGAGAGATCAGATAGGGTAGTAGTTGAGATCGTGGGTTCCGGAGATTGATCGCAGGTTGTTCAGTGATGTGGTAGATCTTTGTGGAGGTCGGTCATTTGCAGGGAACACAGGATCAGAGAGGATAATAGTGTAATCGTAGGTCATTTTTTGATTGATTCGGCCATAGTTTGGATTGGTATTGCGAATCCAGGAGGTTGATCGTCACTATTGGTTGTGATTGATTCTCTTTGATCTTAAATAAATGTAAATGTTGGAGCAGGAAGGCTCCCCTGCGAGGTTTATAGCGATAATAGCTACTTATTATAATATACATTAAAAGGAGTTGGTGAAGGTTGGGATAATAATAGTGATAATATTAATAGTAATAGTAATAGTAGCAATAATAGTAGTAATAGTATAGTAGTAATGATTATAATATTGATATGAACGACTAAAAAGACCACCAAATAGGCAGAACCCCTACAAGGATTCCTACATCAACCCATTCGGTGATTGACAGTTACCAGTAGTACAGTAATAATAAACAATAATAGATATAATAATAGTAATAATAACAATAATAATAATAATAATAATAATAATAATAATAATAATAATAATAATAATAATAATAATAATAATAATAATAATAATAATAATAATAATAATAACAATAATAATAATATTAAAAACAGTAATAATAATATTAATAATAATAATAATAATAGTATAGATAATAGTAAAAATATTAATAATAGTAGGTAATACTAATAACGATAGCAGCAGGAAGAATCAGCAATAGTAAAGATAGTGGTAATGGCAGTATTAAGGAGAAAGAGCAATTGGTAGATTATTAGATCAGCAGGTTGAGATGGAGTGATTTGGTTGAGTAATTATTTAGTCATAGGTAGTTAGTTATTTATTTATTAGTTAGATATAGTAAGTTAGTTATTTAATTATTGGTAGTTATTTAGTTATAGGCAATGTAGTATGATTATGATTTACATATACGTAGGTGGATGCTTTGCTTACATGTATTGTATTTATCATAGATAAAGGTTTTTGTAAGATTAATCCAAAGAAGGTTAGGCTGCTTTAGTTGTGAATATAGTTATATAGTATTGTTTAGTAGTTTAAAAGAAATTTATTTAAAAGCTATTTATAGTATAACCATAGTGTACAATATATAACAGGGGTGGGCACGCATGAGGTCCTAGAGAGCCACATGGCTCATCAAAGAGCCGCACTTGCCCACCCCTGGTATATAGTGTAGTGAGACATGTATTATTTAAATATTGCTTATAAAAAGAATCAAACAAGGTAGAATGTAATAAGGAAATATTAAATTTTGATTCTAAATACCGCCATCGAATGACACTATAAATTTTAATTCTGTTTACACCTATTTTGTGACACAGGTAAAAATGAACTAACCATGAAAATACAATTGCAACAAAAAATTTTTTTTTAAAAATTCAGTTGAAAAAATTTCAAAATAAAAAAATCGAATTCAATTTTCAAATTCAATTATCAAAAATTCAATTATCAAAGAGCCGCAGTTTACTCAACGAAGAGCCGCATGCGGCTCTAAGAGCCGCATTTGCCCACCGTTGATATATAATATGGTAATGCTTTGTTTAGATAGGTATATATAATAATAAAAGATTAATCCTTAAGGGTATGTTCTCTAAGTATGTGGTAGCTACTCACCACTGCGGCTGTGCAGGCTTTCTGTGACAGTCCTTTAATTTCAGATTTAGAGAGTCCTAGTTTTCTAAGTATCTGGTCATTGTTAGAGTCCCAGGAGCCAAGGGTGCCAATTACAAGTGCGGAGATGATGGTTTTTACTTTATGTGCCTTTTCAATTTGGATAGCCAAGTTGGCATATTTTGCATAGTTATCATTGGTCACCCTTTTAAAGTTTTCTCTCTGTTCGTAGGGGACTTTGATATCCAAGATGTGGTTGTTGTTGTTCCTCAGGGATCTTATAATGAGGTCAGGTTTGAGCAGAGTGGGTATGCCAAGAGGTGTTATTTCGATATCTAAGTAGAAGTTGAGATTAAGGAGAAATTCACAGACGGCATCCAAGACACGAGAGTGTTTGTTTCTACGCGCGTTTATCTTTGTTGGACAGTAGTTAAAGATATGCGCTTGGGTTTCAGGGTGTGAGTTACAATGTCTACATTGTATAGATTTTTTGGATTTAAGTCTATGGGGCGTAAAGTTTAGTTCTAGGAGGTTGTTACGTGCCCTGATAAGGAAGAAGAATTGGGCATCAGTAAGAATATCAGTTTTTATGAGGTAGCCAGCTGTGGTGCTATTACAAATTGATTTTGCAATATGGCCTTGGTGCGTTAGGAGAGTCCATTTTTCAGCGTGAATGAGGCTAATAATGGAATGAATTTCAAAGGAGATAGTGTTCACATTGTCGTTGTGGAAGTAATTTATCCTGTCTTTGTACCGGATTTCGAGCTGATATAAGTTGTCTAAGAGGAGGATTTTAGCATGAATTCCATATTTCCGACGGAGTAGGTCAGCAGATTTTTTAAATTTTAGGAATATTGAGCGATGTTGGAATGGTTTTGAAGTATTGCCATTAATCCAGGAAAGAGCTGCTTCAAGGTTGCCCTGGCCTCTTGCTAATGTAAGTTCTGAGAGGATAAGATTGCGGAAGGATGTATCTGTGGAGTTTAGTGCACGCGAGAGGTGTACAATGCCTTGAATTATATATTCATCAATGGCTGAGGTGAGACCCATCCCGCCCATTTTTATCGAGGCATAAAGAAAGTTATTATTTATTTGGAGTAACCGATCTCCGAGAGCGATTTTTATTAGTTTTCTGATCTTCCAAAAACACACTAAAACGAATATTATTAAAACAAACAACTTTACATAATGTTAGAATCATTTTAAAAAATTAATTTATATTTAAATGTTAACAATAGCTCCGAAAATAGGGGAGTAATTAGATAATTATATTTCCTTTTCTCCTAGTTGACAAAAGATAAATGAATAGAATGCAGCCATGGATCTATTTTTATTTATTAATCTACTATCTATGATCTAATATTTATTAATCTATTATAAAATATTTAATTGGATAAGTAAAATTAACAAAATACTAAAATTTGAAACAAAAAATTTTTAATGATATTCTATATATATTTCCATACACATTCTATAATTAGTATAAATAAATTAAAAAACTGAAATATTATAAATATAAAAAAGTAAACATTTTTATAATTAAATTTAAAATAAGAAAAAATAAGTACAATATAAATTATTCGAAAGCGTCTTTCAATATATTTCGACAGTCTTAATGTTATTATCGGATAGGATAGAATAAATTATAAAATTATTATTATTTTTTTTAATTTGGTTTATTTATTTTTATTTTTATTTTAATTAACAAACTATAAATTTTAAATTATTTCAAACAAGGTTATTAAATCATTCAATATACTTGACAAAAACTAAAATCAATTTAACATCCAAACATTCACAACATTTTGCACATTTATTTTTAGATTAAACATTTGATAATTTAATATATAATTAATTTTAAATTAATTAAAAATTATCATTTTTTATTACATTATTTACAGATTTTAATTAATTTCGTCTTTTGCACCCTTGAAAGAGCATTGCTACGACTCATAACCAAATTACCAAAACCGTAGGCAAGACCTGTGCAATAAAGTCGATTAAAACTTCTCAACATATTCATTCTTTAGTATTTGTTTTGCGAATTTCATCATAAATAAAATGAACAATTTAATGAATTAATCCATTAAAACTGTTTCCAAACAATGTACAAGATTTAAAATTTTCAGGCATTCAAAATATAATAATATCACCACAAAATCCTCGAAATATATCATCTAATGTTAATTTGATTGATTCAAAAATATTTACATTGCCATAAATAGAATGACAGGCAATTTAAATTTAACCCTAGAGCAGACTCATGAAGTTTTCCAACATGAGTAAGCGCGTCGGTCCCACATACCAATGTCGATTATAGGCACTCCTGAAACTATATACCTTATTTCTTACCCAAATTACCATTAATTTGAAAGAAATGAACATATTGAACAGGCAAAAAAGGCAAACAGACAACTTTTATATGGTGTCAATCAGCGAGACCGCGCGTGAATGCTCTAGGGTTAAATAATTCTATTGTCAAAGATTCCGGTTTAATTACAGTCACAACGAATTTTCTTGATTAACATTACTTAAACATCATCAAATATTTTGAAAAATGAAACCGAATAAAATTAAAATTGATAGATTTAAACACCAGACATAAAAGCGAAAAAATTATATTTTAGAATTTACATTATAATATCCTTTGTAATCAGGGGCGCACAAATTTTTTATGTGACGAGCCAAATTAAAATAAAAATATTTTACTGAGAACCACAAGCAAAAAAATATTTTTTATTGATTTTTATATATTACATATTAAATTTTACTTTTTTTAATAATTTTAGAAATATTTGGAACTAATTGTGTTGTAGCCAGCCTTACGTCTGTAACACGAGATCGTTGCTTGCTTTTATTTTTATTCATAATTGTTCACATATATACGTTGAACCAAACAAAGATGCGTAACATCCCGCCGTATCATATAAATTTGGTTACTTGTCCTTATTCAAAAAAGATTAATCTGTTATTTGTCCTTATTGATAAAATTTTTTTATGTCGCCGTCATTAAATTTTTGTTTGAATATTTCGCAGGATTGCAATTGTAGGTCAGGATTTATTGAAAAAGGATTCGAAAATACTTTAAAATAGAATTTATATTTTTTAAAATTCTCGAATCTTTTCTCAAAAATTTCTAATAATTTTCCCATCTTTGTAGCATAAGGTCGATATATTTTATTTTAATATTTTATTTTGGGAAATGAAAACATTGACCATTCAAAAATTGGGTTTGGAATAATTTTAATTTAATTTAACTATAAAGTTTGAATGAATAAAAAAATAAATTTTGATTTATTTTTATTCCATCAATATTTAAAGTTTAAGAATTTTAGATTACTTCTCTTTAATAAGTAGATTAATTTTATTAATATTTCTTAATTTCTTTAATTTTATTCTTTTAGCGATTTGTTTATAATGAAATACATAAATATTACAATAATTTCAGGATTTAATAAAATGCCGTTTTTCGGAAAAATATTTTATTATAATCAGATTTTATAATAACCGATTTCCTTAAAATGGAATGTTTGATGTGAAACCCAAGTTATGGGTCTGGTCCACAAAAGCAGCTGATATCTGCTGATAAAAAAATGGTCTTAAATTTTCTTTTACTCTTGACGAATGGGTCGATGCTACGACTCGGAAATACCACGCTGATTCGGTCAAGTGGAGGTGTTTTGAAATTGGGATTTGTGCGAATTATTGACCGTTGTACAGCAGAAATATTTTGTAAATCTGTTGAAAAACATTTGTTAGCTTTTGGTATCAATCCCACACACGATATTATGGCTGCAACGGATGATGGGGCGTCTATTATTATCCTCTCATCTACCAAGTATGTTTAACCCATTACCACCCACTGTACTCACATGGGTATACTTGTTAAAGGCGTAATTTCATGTTTTTCTATAATGATTATCATGGAACTAGTGACCCATTTCAACAATATATATCTAACTACTTTATTTATGTATTTTATTATATAGATGAAACCGCTAGACCTCTTAGATTACATGTAGTTTTCTTTGGACGTTAATGGGTTAAATCATGCATTTCCTCTAGGAGTCACTAAGACTTTTTACAAGAAAAAGGAAAAATTGTGCGATACCAATGAAACCATTGAAAATCAAACTGAAGTATTTGACGACAACTTTGATGATGATTTTGATTTGGATGATGGGGCCAATGAAGAAATTTTTCCCAAAGAGAATATTGATGCGATTCTTGCTTTTGTGCTTAGAATTGTAATTTTGTTTCGGCGTTCTTATTTTTTGCATAATAAAATACAAGAAATAAACGCTGCCTTTGGCTTTATTGATGTCGATGCAAGAGAAATAGAAGATAAAACAAAAGCTACTTAATGAAAAAGTGAAGCTACAACTTGATGTCAAAACCAGGTGGAATACGATCGTTCATATGATCACAATTTTCATCCGATACTTTGACCCTATTAAAGCAGCATTAAGCGATTTTGGTGATGAAATGTTAAAAGAAATCAACATAGAAATACTAAAATCTCTTGTCGACATCCTGACACTCGTTGAATTGGCAGTTTTGGCATTGGGAAAAAGAGTTGCATCAGTTTGTACGAGAAAAAAATATCTCAAAGCTCTTCCACTATAAGCGTAGAATTATTAGAGAACATAAATGAATATATGGATAAAAAATGGACTAAACTCTTTGTGATCTCATCGAATGCCTCGATACAGCTTCAGTCTTACAAACTTCTACTCTGAAATATGCATCAGAGTTAATGAAACGACTTTTTGTGACAGCTGAGACAACAAATGATGAAAATGATACTGCAAATTCTCAAAGTGTCTCAGGTCAGAACGATGGACTTTTAAGTTTAGCACAAGAATTATCAAAACGCATAAATTCGTCTTCTATTCAAACAATGACTCAGACAAAATTTGATAAGTTGAAACAAGAATTTCAAATTTTCAAATCTACAGGAAATCGAACCGAGAATCTGGAGAAACTAGGCAATGTCCTTGACACAATTCAAACGATATCAATTGAATCTGAACAAACATTTTCAGTATCAGGAATTTTTCTTTCAAATTTGCGGTGCAAATTATCCGATAAGTCTTTGGGTGCTTTTGTGTTCCTTAAATATTATTTTAAAAATCCAATTTTGTAACCTTATCGACCATTTGGTGAAATTAAAAATGATTGAATAAAAAATAATCTCTAATTTGTAGTTATAAAAAAACTTAAATAATAATATTTTACAATTTATTGCAATTATAACGTGAAAATTTAAAATTTAATGTTAAAAATATTTGGTCAAAAAATTTAAAAATTTTCGTACAAAGTCAGGCTTGAAAGCTTGACAAAAATGACCAAGCTCGAGCCGCGCCGAGCCCAAGCCTCAAACACCAAGCTTTCCGAAACTCGAATCCGCACTAACAGCTAATTCAATTCTTGAAGGCCTTCAAATGGCAAATAAATTGCAGATCATTTTTTAACTAATGATTATATAACCGAACGAGCTGCGAAATTTTAATCTGATCTGAAATTTTGTATGGCTCGCTACAAGGAGCTGTAGTAAGAACTGTCCCGACTAGGAGCAGAACCAAATATTACCGAATTTGCTATTAAAATAAGTAACCCTGTGCTTGAAACTGTTTTTGATTGTAAGCCAACGCAGAAAAAGAGAAAGCGGCTACTATCTGAAACCGACTTCGAATAAAAAAAATTAACATTAAATACCATTTTTATGTTCGTGAATATAAATGGGATTTTTTAAAAAAATTTTTAAATCTCTATTAAAAATGTAAAATCTATAATATATGTACATTAGATTAATAAAATATGTATAAATACAAAACTACAAAACTTGATTTTGATTCTTTAATTATTAATTTTTGTAGAAGTTTTTATTTATGGAACCTATCTCATATTTTTGCACTACTGTGTGTTTTTTTAATCGATATTTTTACACGGTGGTCCGTGGAACGTATCTACCGTGTACTTGATCACATGGAAATACCAAAATTATATTGGAATGGTGGATTTAATTTTAGAGTAAGTCACTCTTGAGTAGGGTTTGCAATCCGGATATCCGAATAGCGAACTATTCGGATTATTCGAACAATTTTGACTATACGATTATCCGGAAACCATTTATTTAAAAAATTTATTTACAACTTTAATGTTTTGAAAACTGTAATCATTGAATCCGTAGTGTAAAGGTATTTTACTAATATTTATTTAATGCTATATTAATTTAAAAAAATTTGTTTTAAAACCTTGTAGCCCTGTCAATAAAATCTGAAGTGTGCTATATTTTTAAAGGTTATGAGAGCAGAGCATTCTTTTTAATAATTTATATACTTTGCATCTGTTTCAATAAATACAGTAAATTATAACTGTTAGTAAATTTATTTAAAAAAAAACATATTTTTAGTTTTTAAAAGTACTGTAGCCATGTTAAAACGCTCTGAAGTTTGGAATCATTTAAAAAAAATGAAAAAAATAGAGATGTTGCTTTTTGTAAACATTGCAGTAAAGACATCGGATGTAAAGGATCATCAACGACGCCACTTTTAAATCATTTAAAACTTCATAAAATTATCATAAATTCAGCCTCAACTTCAATCGATAAAATTTATGAACCATCTACATCAAAAAAACTTAAAAGTAATTCCAGTAAGTTGTCTCGATGTGTGGCAGAAAATGGGTTTTCAATGAATAACTTAGTGAAATCACGAGCCATCAACGGATATGTCCGAACTAAAGGCTTTGTCATGTCCCTCTACTGTAACGAAAAGTATTTTAAACTTTTATGATATAATAAAAGAAGAAACTATTGGTGTTCTCAATGAATTTTTAAAAAATGAACATTAAATTTTCAATAACAGTAGACGAATGGACCGATAATTCAATGAATACATATCTTAATATTTCACTTCATGCCATTGTCGGCAATTTGATGAACAAATTTAAAATGTTTGTTTTAGGATTAGTTCATAAAAAAGGTACATGCAATGCTGATCAAACCAAACTTTATGTTTAAAATAAATTAAAAGAATTTCAAATTAATATAAAAAGAGACATAATGTCTTCAACACGTGATGGTACCGCAGTTATGGTAAAATATTGAAGAATCCTTGGTATTACATCTCAACTTTGTTATAACCGCGGCCTTCATTTAGCAATAACCGATATATTGTATAAAATGAAACCAACAACTTATTTTTGTGAAGAAAATGAAGAAATACCAGTCTGTGTTGAACACGAAATAGAATATGACGCTGTCGCAAACAGTAAATATATGACTATAAGCAGTTTTGAAGATGCCAACATAGTCTTCGAACAACAAGAAGGAGATCATTTTATAGATTTGACCAAAGAAGTTAACATCAGAAAAGTTATAAGAACCATAAAATCCTCTTCAGTTTTTAAACAATATTTTACAAGGATATGTTAAAGATAAAGAGTGTAGGTTGTTGCAGTTGATGTTGGATATAAAAATCCGTTGGAATTCCTTGATAACGAAGATAAAAACGCTTGCTCAAGAATAATGAGTACTTTGAATATTTTAAATCAAAATTTAAATATTCAAGAACCAAATTTTATTCGCATATTATTAAATCAGCAAACTTATAATAAACAAATATTTTGCCATAACGAAGAAAATATGTAATTTTTTGACATTTCTATCCCTATAATCTTTTATTAAATTTTTAAAAAATTCACTTGAAAAAGGCAGTGCCGAAAATTCGTGAGTATTAACAAACATCGATATATTACTGATTTATAGTCTTCAACCTCTCTTTTTATTAAATGATTTATCTTAAATTTTTATTATATTAATTATTTACTTAATTATTCAATAGTTTTAACAATTTTATTAAGAACCGGAAAATGATATAATTTAAATAAAAAAAATAGGTAAGCCATGTGTAGAAACATTTTTTTCCTTTATCTGAATTAAATATTTTATTTTGTTTAAATGCTATAAAATTCTGTTACATTATTACGTTATATTATTGTCAATTTAATGACTTCAGAATTGAAATAATTGGAATAATATAAAATACTGACAAATTATTGCAATAATAACTAAAAATAACTTAAATATTTTTATGAGAAATTCGCTTTCAGTAATTGAGATATTTCAATTATGATAATATATGAGTCTGGCGTTATGAAATATGTGAGATTCTGGCCATAAATTTGTCTGATAGCAGATGATAGACATAAATAATAAACAAAACTGGAATAAAAATAAAATAATAAAAATGATAAACATAATTTTGTTGATTCAACGAAATAAAAATATTAATTATAATTTTTTTCTAGTGTAAATAAATTTCAATTTTAAACCAATGAAATTTCATGAAATTTATTATATTAGACAACATAATATCCAATTATTCCTTTTATAAACCAAAATAAAATATTGCTTTTATTATATTTCATTTATTTTCAGTTTGACAAAAGATCAAAACTTTAATTATAGGCAACGTAAATTTTGATCTTTTGTCAAAATGAAAATAAATTAAATATCAACAATAAAAAACAAATCAATGTAACCAAAATAATAAATGTTTTTACCGATAAAATATTTTAAGAATTATTTTTTTCAAATTTACCACTGATTTCTTTTCCATTGACATATTATTTATTAAAACGCTAATAATTAAATATATCAAAAACATCAATAAATTTACTGATTTATAGTCAAGCTCTTTAATAAATACAATGATAAATATTTGTTATTTTATCCCATATTTTTTCCATTAATCAAATATTTTTATATTTTAAAATTTCGCAAATATATATCGATTCATACGAAAATTTTTTTTTACAACTTTATTTTAAAATTGTATTGAAAAATTCACAAATTTCATATTTCAATTTTTTTAATTAATACATTATGCCACCGATTTTCAAACTGGGATTTTAGAGTCATATGAAGGGGGTTGCTAAATAAAAATAAGGAAAGGACTTTCTGAGAAAAAAAAATATTACATTTGTTTTTAAACTACAGCCCAAAATAATATTTTTTTGAAGTGTTAGGCGAGTTCGAATTTTATTTAAAAGTTTGTAAATGCGCGGCTCTATATTAGAAATAGTTAAAAGCTATTATTATCAAGCGATATGAATCCATTCTTATACTGAGTTTTCAATATTAGTTTACTGAAAGGCCCTTTATTTCATTTATTTTTTTTTATTTTCCTTTATTCACTTTGACCGGAAAGCCAAAACTTACATAAATCCTGCAATGCAAACTGTAGCTAATTGTTGGTATTTTTTATAACGTTTCTATTACAGCAAAGTTTTTAAGAATAGATGAAATATTAATTTTTAATTATTTTTGACGTATTACAAATCGTAGAGCTATAAATTTAAGATTTTTTGAAAAAAAAAATTTTTTTCCAGAACCTCAATGAGTTATTTAAACGGTAAAATGACCTCAATTG
Source organism: Schmidtea polychroa (assembly GCA_959609185.1). Taxonomy (NCBI): domain Eukaryota; kingdom Metazoa; phylum Platyhelminthes; order Tricladida; family Dugesiidae; genus Schmidtea; species Schmidtea polychroa. Next base: position 11,947 of record CAUHTR010006343.1, read on the forward strand.
AAATACTTTGCTTCTACTGTTTTTCATTATTTTAAGTTTTATAAGCTCTAAATATTTTAAAAACCACATAAAATATAGTTCAATCGTAATTTATTTAATTAATTATTTCAGTTAATTTGTAAAACAAAAATTAAAAATGACTTGAAAAACTCCAAAAGCTTCAGTAAGTGATATGAAATGTGCGAGACCCTAGGTGTCCCATTACTAATTGGTGAAACACCGCCTAAATCAGAGTGATTTTACAAACACACCAATCTCAAACTGTTTCCTATCCACATTTCTGAAAAGTAGTATCATCCAAATAATTTCTATTATCATAATAATTACAAAGATCAGAAAAGTTGGTACAAAAACACTTCAAACGGGACCTCTAATCTAGCCAGGAACTTGTTGTCGGTTGTTTTACTGCAACCAAGTGACTTGTTGATTGCGATCTTTCAAAAATCTCAATAAATGTTTTGTTTTAAATTATTTTAAATAAACTATATGTAAAGTATGTATTTATCTTAGTAACTGCTAAAAGACTCTTATTGCAATTAACTAGAGTTACTAGACAGTTTCTTGTTTGCATCTCAATATAATTATTTTAAATTTGCTAAATATTTGGTAACTTTATTGTCTATATTCCTATAATTTTATCATGTGGCCCGCCAACAAAAAATTAATTTCCATGAGTCCCCGTGCACTAAAAAGGTTTCTTAATCCTGATTGAGACCTTTCATATTTTTAATTGGATATGCCTTTCCCATGAAATGAATTCCAATTTCCATGAATTTGAGCTAGTTCAAAAATGACAATTATAAAAACGAAAAAAAATTTCAGCTTATTAGTTGCTCAATTGTTTTTATTTATCCAAATTTTTATCAATTCATTTAAACAAACAAAGATAATTTATATCATTATTGATTTTTATTCATATTATTTCAAAATAAAAATCTGTAATAATAATAAAGGTAAAATTCCGAAATAAAAAACTTCTAAATGAATAATTTATAAGTTAGAATATTTCGATTGAAAAGCAATATAATAGAAATAATCATATAATTTATTTATTTTTATTTATTTTAAATTCTTTTTTAAAATCAACTATTTTTTAAGCATCATCTATAAATTTTGTAGGTTGTAGAGGCAATCTATTTATTGCAATCATTGTATAGAAATTACCGAAGGATAAATTGGAACTTTTCGAATTTATATTGAGAAAAAAAAACCTTAAAGACATGGAAAAAATTGGACAAAGTTCCAATGAGCTTTGATATGCTAACTAAAAACACGATCGAATGTTAATGATACGATTCAAATGTAGACTTACAGTAGTATTGTCCCTTACGGAGGATGGAACCAAGTTAACCCCGGTGGCTATATTTAAATTGAAAATGATTTTGAAAGAGAGATTCCCACCACGAAAAAGAGATTGAATGAATAAATCTAAATTTATTTAATAAATAAATGACATTTTAAAAAGTGGCTTGGATCTTTTTTACCATTTGTATTCGATCCTACTGCAGTTCATTTGATGGAAATGTAAAAATAATTTAAGATTCTTGCTAACTCTTTGCTGTAATTGCTGGATGTTTTGCAAAATCTTTTCACCTCTTGGACATTTTAAGTTGATATTTTGAAAGGATGTGAGAAGTGAATTCAAAAATGGAAAAGACAATTATTCTACATTTACAAAAAAGATAAGATCCTAAGACAATCATCTACAGTCGCATGTGAATGAATCGGGTCATCATTTAGTTTTACTAAGACCAAGTGCATGAATTAAGGTTTTCGAAGGATGAAAATTGCGAATGGAATCAGAGGGGATGAGTAAAACAACGCATACTAAGAATCAACAGTCAACAAGGATGAATATGCAAATAACGTTCTTCGTTCATTCTTTTTGTAATCTGAAACTTATTGCAAGTGTTATTCTTATTTTTACTATTTGATGACCAAATCATTAATGACACTTCAACATGATCAAGGTGTGTTATGAAATTTTTAATTTTTATCATGTAATTTTGAGATGATTATTGCGCAAATTTATATTTCACATAATTACGTAAAGAACCTTTTTTTTAAATAACATTGTAAGCATATTGAAATTAACAATTATCAATTAAAAATTTCATATACATACAACCTAGATACACACTCACCCCAATTGTCCCAATACAAATATTAAAGGAGTCTCTATTGGGGCCTACAAATTTCCATATTACATAGACTAACATTATTAGCATAACACACATTATCA
>CAUHTR010006344.1:0-5000 GCA_959609185.1 Schmidtea polychroa
GTAACTTAATTTGAATGCATGGTGTATTTTACCTCCCAATCATTTTGGATATGGTTATATCCGCTATCACCTTCTTCTCCTGTCCGACAACGTCGAGTGGAAGCTTTTATCCATCCACCCAGTTTTAAGCTCTTGCTCAGGCGTTTTTATATTTTCCAACAGAACGTATTTGAAGGAGTTAATCTTCTCGCCCGCTCAGGACCATGATTTTCAGGTTCTGCATTGATGGCCAATCGAACATATATCTGTCAGGAGATACACTATTGTGCTCAGATACATTAAGTCCCCGTTTCTTCTTGTGTTTACGGTGCAACGTGCTTAATAGATCGCTGCTTTGGATATACACTATCAGTCTTGTCAGGAGTTCGCACAGCGGGCACAAGGCGAGACAGTACGGGAGATAAACTGTTTGAATCGCTGTTTTCGCTACATATTTTAGGCATACTGGGAGATCGTCGCTCAGGAGTGTTATTATGTCGTCTAGAAAATCTCGCCCTCCGGTGCCCTTTTAGTAGATCTTACATCATCGGTGATTCGGAATATCTTCCATTTTCGGTGTTTTCGTCACATTTACTTCCTCCCACAGATAATTTCAATTGTTTGAAATTGTATATCTAGAGTTATTAAAATGAATCAACATATTACTTATTACCTGAAATGCTTCAAGAACCAATCCTAATCGAGATGCGTGAGTTCCAATCAGTAATGGATGATGTGTGTTATAGAATCGTTTATAACACTTAAACACGTCACTATCGATTTTAATATATGCTGTATTTACTCCTTCTTTATTGTAAAAATAACTTGGTAATTGATAAGTTGGAAAACTTCTATTGGATTAATCAGGTAATTATTAATATCACTTATAAATTGATTTAATATTTTCTTCAGACATAATAATTCTAGACTATAATGGCTTGTATTTATAAGGGTGAATTTCACATTCCTGGTTACAATTTTTGTGGCCCAGGCACAAATACTGACATACGATTTAATAATACACAATAATATAAAAATATTAGTAAAAATTTATCATTTTCTAATAAGACGGATTTTCTATTATTAATAATCGAAATTTTTATTAGTTTTGAAAAAATAATTGTGATGAAAAATGTGATTGAAAATGTTTATAAAAAGAAATTGGTTTTTGATAATCAACTAATCCATATTGAGCAACACACGTGTTTTGCACACTTAATTATAAGAATACCCACGAGTTGATGAGAGATTTTTTTGAGTATTTGTGTATGTTGCAAGCTCTATCAAAATGTATAATATCAGGAGCCGTAGATTCTTCTACATATGTCGTCTACATATGACATTGATAAAGAAGTTTACGGTTTCTGAGTGAATAAATTGGGAATTTTCATTGGGTGTTACAAACAAGAAATAAAACAGTGAAAAGCTCCGTCTATCATAATACTAGAAATTTTATCAATTCCATCTTATTTTCTAAACAAGTTAATATTTTTTCGATTGAATTCAATCTTTGTGGTATTTGAGCTCCATCAATAGCTCCTAAACGTGTTTTTATGGATTCGATAACTTTTGGATATCATTTTTTAATGAATTCAGAAATATCATCATTTGATTATTTGACTGATCTTGATGATCATTTTCAGATGCTATACCATTCTGAGATCATCTATATCAGGTATGTCAACTTGATCATCTACATCATTCTGAGCTGCATCATTATCTCGTGCTGAATTACTTGTCTTTAAATGACTTCTCTTGTGCCTCTTGAGGCCGCTAAACTTTTTGCATGTACAACATGTTATCTTCATTTTCATAAAGTTTAATAGATCTCCTTCGTGGTCGATAGTGCATCTGTTTTCCTAACAACCATGGGCCCTTGCATTGATGATAAATCTCATAGGTGCTTCAAGAGGAGTGTCACGAGATCAACACATACATCTGAAATACGAGCCGGATGATGAGCATTGTATTAATATATTGAATATACCTTCAAATTGAACTGATATCGAGATTTTACACATCTGCATTTTTGAAATCAAATTGAAGGATGTTGGTTGACTAATGAGTGGATCACACAGTGTCTGATTTCTTTGCCTAATGTTGTCAATCCACACCTACAACATTACTAAACGTCAAATAGGACGTATATCGACATTTTACGCATCTGTATTTGACACTGATAAAAATATTGTTTGCTGTTTAATTATGGTGTAAGATGTCAAAGGTCAATTATGATATAAGAGATCAAATATTACAAGGAATTGATAATGATATTTATGATCCTAATTATAATAAAGCTTCAATATATAAATCAAATTAAAATTAACAAAATAGCAAGACAAAAATTCATAAAATTTAATTTTTTTAATTTTATGTTTTCCATTAATGTAACCAAAATTATATTCATGCCGTTATATTTGGCCGATTCGGGCATACTCGACAAAACTCGGCACGCCACTGGCGCAGATGCCGAATATTGAAAAAAATATCCACTTGAATTCTAGAATAATTAACATGTGCCATGTGACTCCAAATCAAATAAATTCACAAGAAGAATCATTCGTGTCATTCAGTGATATAAATAGTAATTACAGCAAAAATTTCATTAAATTTACTAAATTGAACAATAAACAATAGTGTTTAAGTTAATAAACATCATTCGAATCCCATAATTAATCATATAAATTTATTCAATTAAAAATATCAAGAAATTCAAAGATGTAAAAAAAATTTACTGATTCAAATAATCGGTATAGAAAGCGAAGGATCTAGGGCATAGGGGACAGTCTATCTTTGATTTTTTAATAAAATCATTTATTTGTGGCCCATGGTTGATGTTGCAAGGGACTGGTACAGGTCCCTCGCAGTCGGCACATCTTATGCACCCATGGGCTATTGCTGATAAAAATATTTCCATAAAAATATTTACTCGGTTTGGCAAAAGTGGTCTTCAAAGAGATTCTTAACAATGTTGTGGTACAACTTTAGAAGTTTCTCAATATAGGATAAATCAATATCCAGGAATCGTTTATTTATAAAGAACTCTAGTACTTCAAATAAATAAACTAAATAAAAATTTTATGAAGAAAATATAAATAAAAATATAACCAGATACAAAGCAAACAAAATTAATTATTTTAAAATTACAATTTAATTGTTCACAACAATAAAAAATGTGATAACAGTATTAGACTCTCAGAATGAAAAATACATTACAACATAAAGCATAAAATGTAAAGTTAAACAAAACAACAATTAAAATTAAATAATAAATTTTATTTTAATAATTTTGTTCTTTATTTTTTTGGGAATTTGTGGATGGTCGTCAACAACTCTATTCATACCCGTAAAATATATTTTTTCTATGTTTTTTCTATCCTAATACAATTACCTAAATAATGGATTCATGTTAAAATTAAATTAAAATTTACTTGGTCTTGTGTAAAATCTTGTAAATTTTGATAGAATTCTTCATTAATTTCAGAGATTCTTACCAATTTGTGAACGATTCTTTAGCTACTCACTTTAACATTAACCAATTATCTCTTCCCTCACAAGTTTTCACTAGTTTAGAGATCCTAGAAAATACTTACGATTTACCGTCAATTTGGGAAGGTGTGACTCAAGAGATGCTCAGGAAATTTAGTTTGTATCAGGGTGTGTAAATTTACTAGATTATCTTATGATTTAAAACTTGATTTTTTTCTTTTGGCTGATTTCTTTCAACAATTTCGATCAAATTCTATAACTCATAAAAGCCTTGGAATTATTTTGGAATTCTCGGTATGTCTTTGATGTCGTTAGATGAACCTATTGAACTCTTTCACTGAAAACGAAATGTTAGTCTTACTTTTGTAAATAAACATTTACTGAAAACGGATGAAAGCACTTATTTACCTTATATTGATATTAATAATCTTTACGGTTGGGATTTAAATCAACCTGTACCTGGTTGTAAGTACTGGGTTGTTGGTATCTAGTTGTTGGTATCTAGTTGTTGGTATCTAGTTGTTGGTATCTAGTTGTTGGTATCTAGTTGTTGGTATCTAGTTGTTGGTATCTGGTTGTTGGTATCTAGTTGTTGGTATCTAGTTGTTGGTATCTAGTTGTTGGTATCTAGTTGTTGGTATCTAGTTGTTGGTATCTAGTTGTTGGTATCTAGTTGTTGGTATCTAGTTGTTGGTATCTAGTTGTTGGTATCTAGTTGTTGGTATCTAGTTGTTGGTATCTAGTTAGTACTTGGTTATTCTACCTTCGTTGACTTTCCTGTGAATAAATTCTTCGTAACTTCATAACATTTTACTTCACACTTTTCACTATCAAGGCAACGCTTTTTTAATTTACAATGGTAAAAACCGGATATTACCTCAAAAACATTTATGATCAATTATCAACGATTCCTGTGACTTCAGTGGAGTTTTTTCATCATGTGGAAACTTCAAATAATTTTTGCATTTATTATCATTATCATTATTATTATTATTATTATTATTTGCAGAAAACATTAATACCCAGAAGAATTTCTTTATTTATCAATGACATTATTATTATTATTATTATTATTATTATTATTATTATTATTATTAATCTTAATATTTTTAATATTTTTAATATTCTCAGGTATTTCTGATACTATATTTTACGTTTTACATAATAGTTAATACTACTTATCTAATAAAGATTTTATCACATTTAAAATTGTTGTATCAGTATTGCTGATTGATGAAATGTGAGTTTCAAGAACGGATAAAAATAAATGACGTCATGTTACAGTTTATGAAGTTCTCAAAATCTATTTTAATTTATTTAAAAATAATGAGAGTTCAACAGTATTTTAGCGTATATAACAAACACTGAAAAAATTTAACAATTAAAAAACATCTTCTATAACCTGCACTCTCTATTCCCAGTATTCTTAAATGAAATTTTTATAGAAAATATATAATTTTTTTAAACTAACCTTTTCCTTTTTATTTTAAAAGCTACGGATTTTTAATTAAAATACGTTCTTGAAATTTCAA
>CAUHTR010006344.1:10000-19467 GCA_959609185.1 Schmidtea polychroa
TTTTAAGTTATTAAAATTTGTAACTTTTAATATACTTTCTCACACCTAAATATAATCACGCACACAAGAACCTCAGCTACTAAGCTCTACAAATTTCTTTGATATAACACCTTAATATACATTAACAAATATTCGGACCTTTGTTTGATATCTCTATTTGGGCATTTTATGGTTGAAACGCAACAATTTCATTCTGGTGTCTAATAAAACATATTTAGGTAATTAAAAAATTCCGAGATGAAGAGCTTGAACATCACGATACCGGATTGCAGCAAAATGCTGAACAGGCGCCATTTTATCAACTGCTTTCTTCAACGATTAAAATTGGATGTAAAGCTGCAATTTTTCTTTCCGAAAGGATTTAATTGGATATAAATTTTAGACTTCGTTTTTTTACATTTATTTTTATTTGAAATTTAATTTTATGATGCTCTAGTAATATTTCTGACCAATTAAATTGATGTAATCTCAATATCAATTATTTATCTTGAAAATTGTTTATGTTGTAAATAGGAAAAATTTTCAAGGATTTTCTTTTTATGTTGAATTTTATTTATACAAATTTGTGCATATTCAAATCTGCAAATCTGCAAATAACATTGCTAACATCAAATTTGGATATAATAATAAAAATAATAATAAAAAATAATATTAATAATAACAATGATAACAAGTTTCAAAAGTCATTCCCGAAATAATTTTATTTAATTTATTGTTTTATTTTTCATATGATGTACGTTTGTAATTAAATTAATTTTTTTCCTCTCGCATCACAGGGTTGATTTATGACAAAAATGGTAATGGAATTTTCCAATAAACCGAATTTCTGACCAATTAAATTGTAATCTCAATATCAATTATTTATCTTGAAAATAGTTTATGATGTAAATAGCAAAAATTTTAGGACATTTTAATGTTTTTATTTGCATTTTATTTATACAAATTTGTATATTTTCAAGTCTGCAAATCTGATTGACGAAACATGAGTAAAACCCTTTTTTAACATATTGACGGACAGTAGAAACAAGTGAAGTTCGAAAATTGACACCATATGTTTTTGTAATTTTTAGAATATTAGAAGTATAGTTTTGATTAATTTTGATTAATTTAGCACCTTTAATAAGGTAATTTAAAAATGTAAATGACAGGTTTAATGGCTCAAATAAGCAATTTTTTTGTGTGCAACAAAGTATTTTTGTGAGTTTTACACGAAATATTTGTTTATAATCAAACAAAAATAAATAAATAAAAAAAATTATTATAATTTTATAATTATTACACATTATTTTCGGTATGCCATGTTTCAAAGCATTGTTGGCGTACGTGGGGAAGAGAAAATATATACACCCTTTACTAACCCACCAGTCAAGCATCAGTAGTCCGATTGGACGTTTTCCCCATACATACTCCAAATGATTGTTAGCATATTCCCACGCATGAGCCCGTGGCGATGGTCCACGTTGGTGCTGCTCACACGGGTCGGAAAGAGTTAGCAGGTGAGCTCCTGCCTTAGAACTACTCCTAACCCTTTCTCAGTTCGGGTCCTACGGTGCCTTAGGAGGTCTTACCCATTCATCATTCAATCCGCCCCCGGTCCAAAGGGTGCGACATTCAAGCATCTACTATCTCTTCAAGGTCCTTTTCACATGCAATTCAACCATAGTCGATCATCCATAAACTCAACACAATCGAAGAAAACCGAACAGCTGTATTAGAACGAAAAAACACCAAAAATACACTCAGAATTATTCAAGTAAATACAAAACATTAATATTTGCACAAAATGACGTCACTCCTTCAAGTTCGTTCACATTAGTATGAGAATCGAGATTCGAGGGGAAGTTTATCACGAAAATGCTTCTCCTTCTGCGAGCATCTCGTCAATGTCGACGGGCAACCTACGATCTGCAAGGAATTTGATGTTGTCGGCCGGGACTACCCGGAACACTTCTTTTGTCGGAATACAATGAGTGGTGGTAATTTCTTGGATGGTTGACTTGGCTGCGAATAGGGAAGCTTCCAGCGCCGCCATGGCGTCTCTGCGTTTCTGGTTCTTCTCTGAACGCGTTAGCCGTTTACGCTTACGATGAGGAAGTGTAGTTGTCGCTGGGGGCTGAGTGAAGTGTGACACGAGTATTGGAGCCAAGATAGGGTCCGATGAACCACCAGCCATAGGTCGATAGCCAGAGAGAGCTGGGCGGGAATTGGTGGTAAATGGGGGCCATGCCCTTTGCAATTGGATGCTGGCGACGGTTCAGCTGATTGGTGGTGCCCGGGGAACACATTAGTCCCATCTTGTATTGGGTATTGGCGAACCCGCTTCGCGATTTCCGATTCGGAATACACTTGGTGTAGTGCCTCTGATTGGGCTTTTATGGTTAGCCGCTGGCATCTACTCTCTTCTAGGAGACTGTCACGGCAGTGCTCCAGACGTAATATCTTGCTCTTCTCTTCCTTCATTTGTGGTGGGGAGAACCACGTTTCCCTCATAGAGGTCAATCCTCTTCTTCAATTCCCCGATATATAAATGTAGCTGTGCGATATCTGCATTTTTATCGGCACAGGAAAAGCAAGGACGGAGGTTTTTTCCCGAACTAGTTGAAGTATTCATCTAAAGATTGAAGAAAATTTTTATTTTAAATTGTAAAATTCGCTGGAGTATTATTTGCATTTTCGAATGCGAAATTTAAAATTTTTCTCAATCGAGCTGTTCGATAGCGATCTACAAATCCGCACCGTTGGTCGATACTCACATTCATTCAATCCCAAACATTCAAATTAACTCATCAATCTTTACAAATTACGGAAAAAAGAAAACGGGGAATGTTCAAGGGCTGAATTAGTTAAATTAGATCTGGTCTTTACATTTGATTTCGGAATATGCTGTCTATGTAAAATACGCTACTTCGCTCGTCACTTCTAGTTCCACACCCGTTACTACACCCCTTAACATTATTGATCGAAAGTTCCTCATTACTGTGCGTCGAGAAGTTCATATGCGCGCCACGTTATGGCGAAACTAATTTAATGTCTCTCGAAACTAGTTGTATCTTCTCTAACCGAGTATTGTTACAAAAAACCTCGTGATAGTGTACTACAAAAATTTCATTGTTAATTAGGTCTTTATCATTTCAAACCACGCGCCATACCCGTCGTTATAGTGACGCTTGCCTGTGTGTGATTACCTAACGGCATTTTTGCTTATGTGTGCTAGTGCGACTCTTCAGACAGATTTGCAGGTGTGTACTTACTGAACAATTTTATACTTGTAGTTATATTAGGTGAATATGTGACATTTGGATTCCGATATGATGTAACCACTCTGGTTGTATTGCGCCTCACCTTGCTAGCTCAGAGAAAAATTTACATCATCGCCTCATCGTTCTGTAATCAAATTTATTACTACTGTCGCATATCGATTCTTATGTGGCCTTGAGCGTAGTTGGCTAGTGTGCAGATAGATTGGTATCTTTCATTCGACGTAATATGGATCTGTATTTACTTTACTTAGACGGGTAGTGACATCAATTTTATCGTGAGAGCAGAACTAATTTATCATGAGTGGACGATCAACCAAGAATTGTCATTAAGTAAGTTTGATTCAATTATCGGGTTTTCCTTCACAATGATTACTTACGATAACGATCGTCAACCTATGCGCTTGACAATTCCTATCTTATCTTTCTCGTGGAAACACCATCAATTTTCTACTACGATCGGCTCGACACTGACTGAAGTTACTCGAGGATTGTCCGATAATGCTGGCAATTAGTTTCTCATGTTGGCAGTGAGTATATCGATAGCTTATCCTGATTTATTTACTCTATTTTCAGGCAGGAAATTCTTATCAATTATTCAAGCTCGACAATCCGCCCTAAAAGTACACAGACGATGGGTTTAGTCGTTAAGGCCCTAGCGATCACATCCTTAAAAAAAATAGAAGTGTCAAGCCGCATCGATCCCGTTGGAATTTTTACTCATCTCTGAAGACTATGACTCTCTCTCGTTCTATCCACCGCAACAAGATACTTAACAGCCACTATGTCGAGTTTGGATTCAAAAGAAAATGGGTGGATATACTACCGAAGGTTTTCGTTTCGTATCTTCTCCGCATGAATTTCAGTGGATTTATTATATACCTAAAAATTGAAATTTTCCGAGAATATCACGGTATATATCGACCCCAGAATCGACTATCCTTGGAATTTTTGCATTATTCCTCTATCATAGAATCTCAGTATGGTCGTACAAGAACGAAAAATCTCCTAGGCATGATCGCGCTCGATGATAAACTTCACCTTCAACTTCGTTTCAAACGGCGGAGTCTCCTCACCCCTCACGACACACCCAAGAAGGCATCCATCTCTGCCGCCATTCTTGCATCGTCATGAGGGACCGTTCGACTCATTCTCCACAAACTCAATAATTAATATGCAATTTACGAAAATCGGCATAACGAAAAATGAATGAACGTATCAATAAAATCAATGAATCAATAAAAATAAATGAATCAATAAAACTCACCCGGCGGACCCTATCATGTGGACTCCGAGTATGATATCATTCATCCTGCAACATCGAGCTCTCATCATATCTATGGCAAATCTTATTCCCTCAAAACAATTCGTTCTCATTTTCAGCATCTTCGAGATCACATATGGTAGCGAACTTCTGTATGGTTATGCTCTTTATCGTGATATATCTCCACTCATCCATATCATACTCGGAGGACCCAGATGGTACAGTCGCCGGCACCATGAAGAAAAGACTATTTGTATTCAAATAAATTTATTATAATAAATGAGTTCGTTTTTTAATTTTCATAAACATATCATTTAAATTATACATATCAATCAATCAGCATACCTTAGAGTTCAAAACTGGATCGAATAGTATAGTAATGTCGTCTAGGTTTTCGGTAGTTTCCGTAGGTCCTTAACTAGTCGTCTAAAATGGCTTGTCTTCTGTAATTAGTTTTGTATGATTGCTTCGTGAACGATTTCTGATAGTTGCTAAGTGGTCCTGAAGTCCTGTAGAGTTTCGGGTTAGAATGATGAATGATAAAATTTAAATGAATTTTTACCTGTAGAGTTTCGGGTTAGAATGATACTCTAAGGCAGATTTTTGTCGCTCTTTATATATTAATTTTCTGTCCAATCAGGACGCGACTGCTTGTATTTTTACTATTTATTATTTTTTTTTATGTTTTTATCATCGTATATTAAATTTTTATGACTTAACTTATTCTTATTATTATTTTATTTTTTTCTATTTTTATTATTTTTTTGTTTTCATTTTTCTGCGGGCTTTTTTGTTATTTTATTGTGATGTTATTTTTTTGTTTTAATTAGCCTTAAAATGGTTTTATTTTTTATTTATTTCTTAAATTTCTCGTTTATTTGTTGTCACTTTTTTCCTTATTCTATTCTATTTTATCCGTTGTGTTGCCCTTGGATCGTTTTAATTTCTAAATCTAAGGGTTTATGGTGTTTTATTTAGTTTATTTTACTTTTCTTATTCTCGTTATTGCTATTTTTTGTTCCTTTCTATTTACTAGTGAGATTTTATGGTACTTTAATTTTTATCTTATTTCATTTATTTTCTGAGGTTTACTTTTCTATTCGCTCCAGTTTCTCCACTCTGAAATTTAGCCCAACAAATCACTCCGGGGCCCGTTTAAATTGCGCCCCCGCAATTCACATAATTCATTCATTTAATCATACCTCTTTCGTATACTCATACTCCACATCATAAAATCTCAGAGAAAAAATAAAACACATAAAATCAAAATTACAAAAAAATACTCTAATAGACAGAAAAATGACAATATAAGTCAAGCATTGCCACTTAGGTGACCGGTTTCATCTTAAGATATAAAACCGCAATAGTGTTTTTGCTCAAAGTTACGAGTTCGAAATGTGATGTTATTGTTCAAATGTTGATGATGGTGCTGGATTGTCGGGTTCGATGTTGTAGTTATTCGTGGCGACTTGTGGATGGTCCTGACGGTTTCTGTCGAGGGGAGGTTCTGTTGTCGGAGATTTTCTTGGATTATGCCAGCCCTATAGCTTCTTGGGATCTTCTAGATGATCTGTTCCGGTATTGGTGGACTTTTCTTCTCAAAACTTTGTAGATCCCATAGTTTTTTAGGAGAGCGACTACCATGATTACGGTGGTTTCGGCGATTACCACAAGAGGAGTTCAGGGTGGTTATTTGTTCGCACCGGGGTTGTTTTTTATTTGTTCGACTGGGTTTTACAATTTCTTGATGTAGGACTTGGCTGTTCTATTGATCCGAGTTGGTGATTTGGTCCAGAATTCTTTTGTCGATAATTTTTACACATAGGGTTGTGGTTACACTAATTCTGACTGTTTGTTGATGTTGCTTCCGGGTTTGCTCGCAGTTATTGATAAGATTGGTTTTATTGGCATTTGGGTAGGTGCACGATGGCGTTTGTTGGTTTCCGATTTTCTGATTGATTTTTCCTGTTTTCTCGATTGTTCGATTTCGGACTTCACGGTTGGTCGTCTTGTCAAGTCAAGATTGTTGCCATCATCGCGTGTACTATGATTGGTTGGCTTCTCATGATACTGATATACATTTAGATTATTTACACATATTTTAAGACATGCTTTTTGTGGGTTTAATTTGTCGGGTGCAGGTTTAAGGTCTTCTCTTGGATTCTCATTATTTATATCTCTGTTAATGACACTATTCGGAGTTCTGGTAAATATTTTCTAGTTGTCTATCTTTTCCTCTTGTGGACCTGTCTGTCAAATGTCTTGTCTCTCTTTTCAAGTATTTTTATCTCCCTTCTTCTTTCCTCCGTTCCGTTCTAGTTCTAATTTGTAGGAAATCGTTTTCCTCTGGGTTGTTTGTTTTTGGGTTTGTTTCTGCGCGTTTTATCTCTATTTCTTGGTATTTATGTTCCATTTTTCATTTCTGACTTTCTTTGTATTTTTATTTTCAGCTGGCTTTCTAGTCCTTGGATAGTTTCTTGTCGTTCCTCGCTTCCATTTTTCCAATAATCTTCGATCACGATTCGTTGCCTTCGCAACGGGCTCTTTCCTGCCATAATTTCTTTCCGCGATCCTTTCCCAAGTTCCCCTCGTTTTCTTTGCTCGTGAAGCCATTCCGTTTTCTTCCTTCTACTTCTTTCTTTACTTCTTCTAACCAAGGTTATTCCTCTCTTTTCAATTACTTTATCATTTTATCGATTATCTCTCACCTTTCTTTTACTAATCTTCGTGTTCTGCTCTCCCCCCCTCTTGTATTCTTCTCTTTATAGTTTTTCTTCCTCTCCCTTTCTTCACTGCAATTTTCTCCCTCTTCTAACCTCGATTATAGATTTTGATGGGTTGTCCGTTTCAGTCTCTTCATTTTCTATAATATATCATGATTAGTAATTGCGCTACAGTGCGGCTTCTACGTATACATTTATATGTAATTTTATCTAATCAGGGTTACTCCCCATAATACTTTATCATACTATAATTTTTTGTGGGGATACCAGGTCCCCGATTTTTTGTATTTTCTATCCTTTCTTTTATTCTTTATACAAAAGTTTCTTCTGGCCTACTACCCTTAGCGCTTTCTATTGACGTTTGTAGTTTGGGAGTGCGATAGGAATCAATGGGATTAGAACCGGGGAATCTGCGCTTCTAAGCTCTTGGACTTTCATCTCTTAGCGCTCTTGACACTTTGAGTCCTCATCCAACAGGTATGTCAGTACCTGGTTTCATCATCTTTCTTACTTCCTATCTGTTTTTCTAACTCCCCGCCTTTTCACCGTCCTCCCATTTCTTGATCTCCTTTTCGAGTTTTTTTGATGTTTTCTCTACATCTCACTCTCTTTTCCAGTTTTTTTATTCTTATACCGGCTAGCACTATATTTTCTGTTTCTAGTGCCCCTTTATAGCCGTATTGTCTCTTTCGAGTCTGCCACCTTGTTTACGAGCTCAACTATTCTACTGACTGCTGCAGGTCATCTCTACCAGAGGGAGGGTATTCCTCTTGTTCCTTCATAACAGTTTCATGGCCATATGCCTTTCAAACTCATGCCTTGGTCTCCAGGTTTGAACTTGTGCAGCTTATTTTTCGGAGCTTCTTAACTCTTCTCTTGTGATCGAGAGTTTCCTCCCATTTCCCCTGCTTCACTTTCGTATCTAACCTCTGAGGTAATTCTCTCATTTCCTTTTGATTTCCTGTGATGTTGTACTTTCCACTTTCTAGCTTCTGCCATGTTGCGGTTTTTTTCTTTCCTCTTTTTGTTTTTCTACCTCCCGTTTTTTTATTCTCATCCGTTAAGCCTTTTCCGCGACTCCTGTACTAATTGTTTCAGGTATGACGTGAGCTTCTGTCGCGTATTTTCTAGTGCTGGCCCACTTGGCTGCTCTTTTACATGTTTCTGCCTCTGTTCGTAAATTTGCACCAACCCTGGAATTGGTGGTTCTCCCATTCTCTTGCTTGAGCAGGGAGATAGTTGTCCGTGTCCCTATTTGCTAATTGTTGCCATTACTTTGGCCCATCTCATCTCTGTGTACTCATTGGATTTTTTTGTAGGTGGTGTGGGGCGTTTCAAAGTTTCGTTCTGTGTCATCCTTGTTCTGAATAACGATATTAGTTAACCCAACGTCGCACATTTATATTGGTTCTATTATTTAGTTATTGTTACAATTCAATATAGGTGGGTTGGTGTTTTGCAGTTTTCGCTTAAGTTTACCTTAGTAATATTTTGGGGGGTTTTTCCTACACTACATATAATATTTTCTGTTATATACGCGATATTTACCAGAATTAGTATATACTAAAATTATTCGTTTCGCTACTCGGGTCCTACTCTTCCCATCCTCGTCCGCACCGCTATTTATGTATATTGTTGTCGTTTCTTGGTCATCTCTTCCTTCGCTGTAAGATGAGATTCGGTTGCTCCGGATTCTGGACCTTCTTCTTCTAATGGTCTTTGATAGCATACGATGTTTCCTGCTGTGTGGACACTCTGTTCTGTGCATACGTTTGGTGGTTCATCTTGAGAGGTCTTTTTTGCTTTGAACTGCCATTCTATTTAACTCGTCCGTATAACCCGCTTACACATCAAAGAAGAATACGGAGAAATGTGTTCCGCATGCGCTTTCCATCGCGTTGGGATAGGCTTTCCATTTAAAAATTTTACCCTTTTTCCATGAATAGAATGGGCTGGACTTAGCACTTGTTGTATCCTTTCCATTTCTCGCTCTCTGTATTTTCTCCTTTACTCCGTTATTTTCCATATGTATGGAGTCGTTGGTATTAATTCTTGAGGGTTCATTTCGCTACTTTCTGTGTAGTTCTTTCACATTTGTTGCTGTGTTTTCCACTAGGTCTGTCTGTATCTTTGTACTTGGTCTTGCCTCTTCGAATGCTTCTTTTTCTTGCAATAGCTCTTTTACAACGCTTTTAGTGAGATTATTTCTTTGTTCTAGATTTT
>CAUHTR010006345.1:0-19455 GCA_959609185.1 Schmidtea polychroa
AGTTTTTGTAATTTTACACACGTTCTTAGCTTATTTATTTGAAATAGGAGGGAGTTTATTAAAGCTTCAAAGTGTTCAACATCGAAGATCTGCACAGGGACTCAGAAATCTTGCTATGTCAGTGAACAAACTAATTATTTAAACAATCGATAAGTCTCCCTTTAAATCTTAACAACTTTAATCATTCTATTTTTATTTCCTTTGCCATATCTTAGGATTGTAGTTCAACTCGAAGTGGTGTTAAAAATTTACTATTTTTGCACAATATTATGTAGTCAGACACTGCAGCAGACCCTCATAACCACTCCATATATTATTGTGAAGCATTATAGTGAAAGGGTATTTTGGTCAGGAATTTTTAGTAAATTATTTTTAAGTAACGATGTCTTCTTAGAAATTATGGTATTATTATTTAAAAATAAGTAAATTAGGGTAATAATTAGATTTCAAGTCCTATATAGATTGTGTTCGGATTTTGGTTATGAATATTTATGTCTCATAACGTTTTATATAATTGAAATTAATTTAAAAAATAAATAAAAAAGTACTGTAATTAATAGATTTCTTTTCCATTGACATTGTATTTTTTTAAAAAAGTTTGTCTATGAATCAGTGAATTTATCGATGTTTTTGATATTAACGAATTTTCAGCAGTGCATTTTTCTCTTTTTCAAGTGAAAAACATCGATATTTTTACTGATTCATGTCAAGGATTTTTAATAAATACAATAAAAAGATAGATTTTTAAATATAAAGTCAAACAAATAAGGAATTGAACCAAAGTACTCAACTCACATTTTAATTTGATTAAAATTATGAAAAGTCAAACAATGTGGGATTTGAACCTCCAACATTGACCTACAACTTTTTAATAATTCAATTATTTTAATATTAACAACAATAAAAAGATAGATTTTTAAATATAAAACTTTATTATTATAACATCTGGAAACGCAGTTGTCCTTATCATTGGCATTGATTCCTAAACAATGTCTGAATCTGTTAGTATTAAAAATATCTAGCAAAATATAATGAAAATGGTATTAAATTGGAATAAAACTCTTCCGATATAGAAATCAAATTGTGTATTGAAATATGACAATGAAACTTGATTTCTTCCTGTAACATCATTACGTACTATTTACAACTACGAAGCCATGATAATATATCCGTTCAGAAACTGTAAATGATTTTTTTCAGTTTGAATAAATTTGATATATAAACACATTTCGATAATTCAATGTATTGAAGTGGGTAAATAGAAAGTCCTAAAAGCACGTGATCGATATTACATGATCTAAAAATATAATGATATGTTAATAAATCGCCCCCCCCCCCATGTAATAAAAGTTTATAAAATATGTTTGTCCTTTGTGAAATGAAAAATCTTGTAATTAATTTATTTGGTATAGAAATATTGTGATTTAATCAACAATTTATACAGATTTTTGTGAATTTATTATAATTTCTAGAAAAATGATTATTTACGGTAATTGTAGAATGATAAATCTTGTAATTAATTTAATAGTAGAATATAATTTAGACCCAAAATTTGTTATTAGTGTATCAATTTGTTTTTTGGAATAAAAAATTATGGAATAAAAAACCTTCAAAAGCTCGTGGAACCCTTATGTGAAATGATGCGTTACAATATAGATTTTATTTAAGTTTTTATGAAATTCTTTAAATTTTTATTTATTTTTTTATGAGAAATGAAAAATTTTTATTGATGTTTTTTTGGTGAGAAATGAAGCAATTTCTTTTAAATTATTGATTTTTTTTGGAACCCTTGAGGGATTTCATGGAAGCCTAGGGTTCCACGGAACACAATTTAAAGACCACTGATGTGTATATTTATTTTAGGGAATTTTGGATATATTAAATAAATCCTAACATGTGATCAATGAGAAATTTGTTCGGATATTAGTAAATAAGAGGAGAAATTATGATAGTTTTTACAATTTGAGTTGTGTCGACTTTAATGGAAATAAGTGAGATAATAATTTTACATGAGATTTATGGTAAAAATATTTCATTTGGATTTATTTTGTGTCACTGCTTGGATATCAGTAATTATTACAAATATTAGGGGAAATTATCGATTGACTTCAAAATTTTCTAGAAGAAATAGAAGAAATTCTAGACAGTTATTGAGTAATGCCATAGGAAAAATTCATTAAAATTGGGTTTTTATATATTTATTTAGGAGTAAATATCGGTTGACTTTAAATAAGAGAAATTCATTAAATTATGAGCGAAATTATCGAATCATGTCATAAATTAAGGTCATTTCAAGAATATTTCAATAAATTACAGGCTTCCATAGAAGATTTTATTCAGTGAGATAATACTGAGATGATTTTGAGGGAGTACTAACGAATTTATTAGGGTTGAACCTGATCATTTTAGAAATTGTTTTTTCTCGTCTATTTTATTAAAATGTTTTATGTGAATATTGGTGGAATATAGCAATTTTTTTACAGGGCTGGTTAGATATCAATTTTAATTTCAACTTTTGATTTTAGGGGTAATGGGGCAACTATTTCAACTTTTTATATATGAATTAAATGACTGGTTAGGAATCAATTCGTCAACAACTTTTAAGGGTAGTTTTGTTAGTTATTACAATTTAAGCTTTTCTATAGAAATGTAATTAGATATTAAGGATATAATTTGTTACAATTTAAATATCGATTGATGTAATTTTTATCATCATTCATGATAAATTATTAGTAGATTTTATGTATTTAATCTCAATTTTTTATTTGAAATATCGGTCTTTTAGTTGATTTCTTTATATTTCAAATTATTTAAAGTAATTTTTTCTTAAAGTCAAGTGGTTGTTACAAAATTTCAATGATATTTTAATAAATCAAAGGTGATTGGGTATTGTCAAGGATGATAATTTTATGGTTCAATACTAGGAAATATTGTAATAATAAAGTATTAAAATATTTCTTTTTATTGTAAATTATTTAAAGTATTTTTTCTTTAAAGTAAAGGTATAGTTAATTCATGATAAATTTATAGGAAATTTTACTTTTCGATGACAAGAATGTTAAAATATTAAAAAAATTTGTCTTTATTGTAATTTACATTAAAATGATAGTAGATGATGATTTTAAAATATTTTAAATGATAGGAGATTTATGGTTCATTAAGAATGAAGATGTATTTATAATAAATTTAGTATTTGAAATAACTGTATTTTTATTGTAATTTATTTAAATTAATTTTTTCTTATAGTTAATTTCAGCATTTTAATAATAATAATAATAATAATCTGGTTAATTTATCAATGATTTTAATGGATTTATTAGGTGTTATTTCAGGAATTTTTTAATTAGTTGATTTCGTGAAAATATGTGCTTCTTAGTGATAATTAGTTCGTAATGATGTTACAAGAAGATATCAAGTTTTATTGTCATATTTCAATACACAATTTGATTTCTAAATCGGATGAGTTTTATTCCAATTTAATACCATTTTCATTATATTTTGCTAGATATTTTTAATACTAACAGATTCAGACATTGTTTATGAATCAATGCCAATGATAAGGACAACTGCGTTTCCAGATGTTAAAAATCTATCTTTTTATTGTTAATATTAAAATAATTGAATTATTTAAAAGTTGTAGGTCAGTGGTTTGAGTATTCCTTACTAATCGAAATGTTGGAGGTTCAAATCCCACATTGTTTGACTTTTCATAATTTTATTCAAATTAAAATGTGAGTTGAGTACTTTGCTTCCATGCCCTACTTGTTTGACTTTGTTTTTAAAATTTTATCTTTTTATTGTTGTTAAAATTAAATTCATTAAGTTATAGCTCAGTGGTGTGAGTATTTCTTATAAATCTTAATATTGGAGTCATATTGGATTCACAATTTTGAGGAAATCAACTTAAGTCAATGTAAAAATATAAAAAATATTTTGTCAATAGTCGCCGATTTTTAACAAAAACTATTAAATGAAATGAAGATGTGACAATGAATTGAAATATTGACAAATTAAAATATTAAAACTTAATTTAAATTGTAAAATATCCAAAAAAACTAAATGCTGTGAATTCGAAAATAGATTTTATTATTCCATACATACGGGTTTCATAGCAAAAATCTGCTTTAATATTTGTTTTAATACTCGAATAACGAATATGTAAGCAATATTAAATTTATAAAATTAAATGAAAAAGTTTAAAAACCTTCATTTTTTGAATCGCGTACTTGACCTCAATCATTGAATTTTTAAAATTAACCTAACCTGAGCATTAATAAAATTTTTTTATTATGTAATTGATTTAAGTATACATTTTACTTTTCATTTTCATATGTATTTAAGAGTACAGAGACAATGAAGTGTATGCTTCGTATTCATTACAAAGAACAAATTGGCGTGACAATAAATATGGAATGTCGGAAACTTATTGAGATTTGGAAATCTAATGAATTTAAAAATAGTGCTCAAAGTTTTATTGACAATGAGCTTCCAAATATATTGTTGTGAAATTTCAGATTGTATATAGATATACGATTATAAATGACTAATATTTAATATTTTTAAATGATAATCAGTTTCATGTAAATTATTAAAACAATACTATCTTGCGTTTACAGTTTTCTCAATCTGTATATGTTTACAAAATGCTAATGTCGAAATTGAAACTAATTTACTGAATTCGAATTTCCCATATATCATTTTTTCTTGCTATTATTACAAAATGTTTTCTTTTTCCTAAACCTACTTTAACGCTTAAATAATTAATGAGATATATATATATTTTTCCAAACTACAAACAGCTGTGCTAGGATTTATATAATTAAACATTGGTTAGATTATATAACAATATTCAATTTGGTGCTGCAATTAGAATGATTAAAATTTTTGATTATATTATTTAATTGGTTTTTGGAGTTTTCGTATTAAATTATTTGTGTGATATTAAATCTTGTTCAAGTAGTCTTATATTTGATGTTTTCATTGTAACTTGCTATTTTGTTTATAGCATTACATACGTTGTGGTTACTTTACATTAATGATAAATATTATGTTGGAAGAATTTTTCAAATATATTCTATTTTTTATTGACTTTGATGGTTTTACATATTTAAGCTATATAGTAAATTTGAATTTTTCAAGTTTATTATAATTATTGTATTTATTAAAAAATTGATTATGAATCACTAAAGATATCAATGCTTTTTTGTTGTTCACGAATTTTCGGCATTTCCGAAAAATTTACATAGTTACATAATTTACAAGAAATCAGAGGTGAAAATTGAAAGTTCTTATAATATTATAATTATGTAAATTTTTTGGAATTTATTTGCAAACAAAATAGGGTAAATTAACCTGGTAACTTCGAGTTTTATTTTTATAATATAAATACTTACCGACATTTTTGAAGTATATTAGGTTTCAGATTATTCGAAATGTTGAATAATAGAATTTTTTTTGTTTCAGTCTGGCTTTTTTTGAATTTTGGCTGATATCACACAATTTTAACAACATGAAATTTTTAATATTTGATTTTAATTCAATGCAAATTCTCAAAACTGAAACAGTAGATGGATTGGTCCCCACTGGCACATATGCCATGCAGAGGAAAAAAATATAAAGATAAAAAAATTTGCCTAATATTTTTAAGTAGGCCACAAATTTTTTATGTATTTCACTTCCAAATACAAATTTTACGTAGTTCAAGTCGTGTCTAAAATATAGTTCCCACCGGGAAAGTATTTAAAATAAGTAAGTCCTAGTTTTAATAAATAAGTAGGTCACAAGCCGTCACTTTATATAGTTTTATTAGATATAAGTTATACACAGTTTAATTTATTACACGCACAGTAAATTTTAATTACACACACATCCAAATCAATTAAACAAATATTATTGGTATTTAAAACTAAAGAAAAGTGTAATTGTAGAAAAGAAAAGTGGTTTACTCCCAAAGGAACCCAAGGAAATCAGGGTTAAAAAATCATATTTTATGAAAAAAACGAATTCTTAAGTATTATAAAAATTCTTGTAAATTGTAAGTTGCATGTAATCCACATTTTACCCTTTCGTGTCGTTTCCGACGTAATCCAAGATTCAACCTTTGTAATGTGTCACAAAAGTGAATACTCACAAGAAGTGAGCGTGTCTCTGCACACTACATTGATATCTTTATTGATTCATAGTGAAGTTTTTTAAGAAAAACAATGTCAATTAAAAAGAAATCAGTGTAGCTAAGAACTTAAACATACCGGTCTTCCAATTCGGATAGCACAGCGTTGGCGAACCTATGGCACGCGTGCCCAAAGTGGCACGCGAGACAATTTTGTGTGGCACACCAAACCTTTGAGATAAACAAATTTGTGTAAATTTTAGTAGTATAAAATCATTGAAATCGCAATTTAACACTTCAGCATGATTTTATTGTGCAAATATTTTAGAAACCTTTAACTAGGAATCGAACAATAGGTCATTTTCCGATGGCAGAATATATATTTCTTATGATTAAATCTATAAATTATTTTCTATCATTTTTTATATATTCCGCATTTGTTTTAACAAGTAAAAATAAACAAGTTAAGAACGCACGAATTTGATGACGCAGACATCTTGTTGACATTATTATTGGTGAAAGATTTGTAAATATTTTTTTGCAAATATTTAATAATTTAAAAATAGAAATTTTGCTAAATAAAATTTCGTGTTCAAAGCAAAAAAAAATAAAACTTTCAGAAGAAGGAAGTGGCAGGGAATTCCAAGATTGGTGGACTGAACGATATGGAGAACGATACCCATTCCTTTTGACTAAACTAGACTTGAAATACTTAATGTGAACGGAATGTAACGAAATCAATTAAAATGCTAAAAAATGTACTTGGCACGCCAGGTGTTTTTATTTTTCAATTTTAAAATATTGGCACGCAATCTAAAAAATGTTCGCCACCCCTGGGATAGCACATAAATCTTGGACATTGAGAAGGTCTCTGGCAGGCAACATAAATAGAGAAAACAATTGCACAATGAAAAACTGTCAGACACCGAAAGATATGTGCTTTAGAAAAAACATCGTCTATTGCAGGGCTTCTTAAACTTTTTTCATTTACGACCCCATTTATGATTGCGAGTTTCCTAGCGACCCCATATAAATATAACAGAAAGATAAATAAGTATTTTTTGATGATTTATTTATTATGTAACAATACACATGAAAAATATAGTTTTAGAATTCGTTTTGAAACATACAAAAATTTAAAATTAAATTTAATGAGATGGATGTGCCTGTTTTTTATTGCATAACAAATTAAATCTTGGTGGAATGTTTGACACTGCTGGACGTAAGACCTCTTCAACATTTTTTAGCGATGAACGATATTGGGATTTAATATGTGTTAAAGCTGAGAAAGTAACTTCACATAAATATGTGGTGTTGAATGGCAGAAGCACATTTAACGCCATATCAGCGATTGTGGGAAATTCAGTTCTAGTTCCGATCCAGAATTCAGTCAAGGGCTTTTTTGGAAAATGTAGTTTTAGGTTTGAGTCACTCGAAAGCTCAGCAAATTCCTCTTGTGCTTTAAGTGGCAGGTGATCAATCTCACTCAAATCAGTCCAAAACGGTTTTTGAATCCAAGCTACCTTTTTGAAATCAACATTTAATATAAAATATGTGCGGAACTGTGTTTCTAGCGTTTTTAAGTGATCTACAATAATTATTGCAATAATAGTTTTACAATGATTTTTCTCGATTATAAAATTGTCGAGACTGGAAAACATTTCGAACGAATTCTTTTCTACCCTACTTTTCCAAATGTTGATCTTTTTAATAAAACTTTCAATTTTATCATTAGAAGTAAATATATCGCAATTTTTTCCTTGAAGAGACAAGTTGAGATCGTTTAATTTCTCAAAGATATCTGACAAATAACACAACTTAGATAGCCATATGTCATTTTGAAAAACAGCAGCAAGTTCATATTTTCGTTCGGTTAAAAATATTTCGATTTCATCCTTTAATAACAATAATCTTCTTAAACTTTGACCTCTTGACAACCATCTTACTTCTGCATGTAATAATAAAGTTGTGTAGTTGGAATCCGTATCCTTGCAGAGATTTGAAAATAAGCGACTGTTAAGGGCATGGCTCTTAATAAAATTTATAATCTTTACAGCATTCTGAAGCACATCGTTCAATTCTGGTGCTAATTTTTTTGATGCAAGGGCCTCTCTGTGAATAAGACAGTGAGTAAAAGTTATATGATCATAAGGAGCAGCTTGAAAAAATGATTTAAAACCAATATTTTTGCCCGTCATCGCTCTTGCACCATCTGTGCATATTCCACAGCAATTTTTCCATTCTAAACCTTCAGTTTTTAAAAATTCGTCAACTTTACAATATATGTCTTTCCCTGTAGTATGGTCTTTCATAGAACGAGAAAATAACAATTCTTCCTCCACGTTTTCTTTATAAACGTACCTGACATATACTAACAACTGAGCCAATTTAGTAATATCCGTTGTTTCGTCCAACTGAATTGAAAATTTTGGGCTTTCTTTAATTCTTGCAATAAGTTGCACTAATTGGTCCTTGTTAATATCAGAAATTCTATTCGCGACAGTGTCGTTCGACAAAGGAATATTTCGAATATCATCGCCATATTTACTTCCATGTAATATTTCTACCATTTTAATAGCAGCAGGTAATATAAGATCTTCTCCAATGGTGAACAGCTTTTTCTTTTTAGCAATACAGTATGAAACTTCATATGACGCTAATAAATATTTTTCATTAACGGTCATAAATTTTTGAAAGGATTTTTTTTCTTTATTTAAAGATTTATACAATCTTTCAAAATATTCTTTTTGTTTATTGACATACGAAACATGCTTTGATTCAAGATATCTTTTTAATTTTGATGGTTTCATACTCTCCGCAGCCAATAATTCATTGCAGATCAAACAAAGAGGTTGTTCATTACCATTACAAATTTGAAATGTAAAGCCAAATTGAAGAAAGGACTCATCATATTTTCTTTTTCGCACATTAAATGGCTGTTGTTCAATACTTTGTTCTGCCTGAGGAGAGTTTGTAGCATTATCATCTGCGTCATTATCATTCTTATTTAAGTTCAGCCATTTATCCATGGCCAAAAATTATTTTGATTCTAAAATCCAATAAATATATAAAAATAACATATTGAATATAATAATTGTCATTAAAAAATGTCATTAAATTTAATAACACATAAAAATTTTCACAAATATTACTTTTAAATGAAGTTCAATAAAATTAATATAATTTTAATAAATAAACAAAAGTAGTACATTAATTTATACTATAAATTTTATACTATTCTGATATATTATAAATTAATCGACAAGTAATTTTCGAAAACAAAATATTTTTAGAGTTAAAAAACATTAAATAGTCATTAATTTTAAAAAAAAAATCGTGTATTTAAATATTTGGCATTAAAAATCTCTCGCGACCCCAGAATTATGCTAAGCGACCCCATTTGGGGATCGCGACCCATAGTTTAAGAAGGCCTGGTATATAGATATTAGAAAATAGGTGAATATCATGTAGAATTTCGACTTGTTGGACATTGCCATATATCAAAAGGTACGTATTCAGAAGGCAATTTTGGTGATACTAAACTTTCAAATATAACTTGGGTTATTTTTTATGATACTACATAATGAAAATATAAATGATTATAAATCATCGCGTCAGATGGGGATGAAGTTAAAAATCTCGCAGTATACACCACTCAAATTCTTACGCTTCCCGATCCGTAAAGTAAGTCGTCTACAAACGATTTAATGCCAACACGTAGATCATTAAAAATGATTCAAACATCCAAACTAATTTCGTAGAATCGGTTAGAGTTTAAATATATGGCTAAGCTACATCCACTAACTTGCATTAATGAATAATATTGCCTCATTACGAGGATGGCACAAAATTCAGACTTAGCGGCGTTCAGTCTTAATCTCTCGGATGGTAGCTTCATGCCATTGACCTTTAGATCAATCACATTTACCAGTAAGGGTATTAGGTTATCGAATAAAAATAAGGTTTTCTAAATATTAAATTTTATGATATTATATAATGAAAATATAATTTATTCCAAGGTGTTTTAAGGGCATTATGTTTTCGAATAAAAATAAGGTTTTCTGAATAATAACTTTTATGATACTATATAATGAAAATATGATTTATTCAGAGGTATTTTTAAGGGTATTAGATTTTGAATAAAATAAGGTTTTATAATTATTAAATTTTTATGATTTCAGATAGTATAATGTAATTAGGATCAATTAAAAAATATTTTTAGTAATATTTGACGTTAAACGTCTTGAAATTTGAATTAACCAACTACCAGAGTGTGTCTTGTTAAATTTTGAGTCTGGGACATTTCCCGTTTAAATTTCGCTAATGTTGTGTTCTCTATAGTAAATTGTGTGTTCATATTAGGTATGTGATTTAATGCTGAAAAAGGTCATTAATTAAATTTTAACTACTTTCCCGACTGCACTGAGTACAGTACGATAGGCCCTATTGTGATTTGTAGCCATAAATCATTAATTTCCCATAGTTAATTCGTCCGCATAGCCCCTATGACTATACCGACTACCGAGATGAATTTATATGCCCTACTCTTGGTTGAACAACATTTGTTCGTGGCGATTTCTGGTAGTTAAAATCATTTTACTGCATGTGGGGTCGTAGACTCTTGATTCATCGTGATTATTTAATTGGATGCAGAGCTGTTTAATGTCGCGTGCAATTTACGATCACAACGACGTTAAAAACTCTTGCATAAATGTAAATATAATTAAAGCAAAAGGTAAAATGAAGCATTTTTATATTGATTCATCAACATAGAAAAATTTAGCATTAATAATGACATAATAATAAACTAGCTTACTGATTGAGTTGGTTCCGGATAAGACAAATGATAAAGTAAATTTTGGCAAAGAGTGATTAACTTATGATCGAAATGTGGCGGTATATATACCTATTTTCTGTGTACGAATATATGTGTGAAGAGATGGCACACCCCCAGGTAGAAATTTTTTTTCAAGGTCAAATTTTAAACAAAGACATATGACTCATTAAGGTCATTTAAACAAAGACCATGGCTCATCCGATGACTCATCAAGGCCAAAAAAATTTTCAAGGTCATTTAAACAAAGCCAGTGACTCGTCAAGGTCGTGTAACTCATCCTATGACTCATCAAGGTCATTCCCAATGTCATATGACTCATCGCGATGACTCATCAAGATCATATTATTATTATTTTTTAAAAATATTATTATTTTATTATCATTTTTCAAAAATATTATTAAAAATATTATTATTCCCTTCATTTTATTTCATTGATCGATAGCTTATTTTGAAGCTTAGTGCAAAACCTTTCGAATGAGCTATTGAAGGTATCATTACCATTAATATTGGCAAAGTTATTAACATTTTCCCAAGACCATTTTCAAGGTCATTTGACTATTTTATTGACTATTTTTTAAAATATTATTTTTTTTCAAGGTCATATTTTAAAATTTAAATTTACAGAGTTCCCACCAACAAAGATTATTCAACGACGGCTCATTTTAAAGCCCAATGCAAGACCTTTCGAATGAGCCATATTTCATATTATTAACATTATTATTTCTAAAGATATTATTATTAATATTATTATTATATTATTATTATTATTATTATTATTATTATTTTATTATTATTATTATTATTATTATTATTATTATTATTATTATTATTATTATTATTATTATTATTATTATTATTATTATTATTATTATTATTATTATTATTATTATTATTATTATTATTATTATTATTATTATTATTATTATTATTATTATTATTATTATTATTATTATTATTATTATTATTATTATTATTATTATTATTATTATTATTATTATTATTATTATTATTATTATTATTATTATTATTATTATTATTATTATTATTATTATTATTAAAATGATGATTTCTTGGTAGCAGCATTTATTATTTAAAACAATAAAATGATAATTTAAGCCTTTTGCTGGAAATAATGTATTTAATGAAAACATTTTCGACTAAGATAATCCTTGTCAATCTCCTGGAATTTAGCAATTTTCTTCCCAAAATACCTTTCAATCTTTCTTTTATTTCCTTTCTCTTAATTCTCCTTGGTTGTAAATATAATGAATTTTTTTATTAAAAATTTCAAAATGACACAAACTAAAAATTTTTAATTTTTTTATACAGCTTCTATAATTAGCTTCTAGAAGCCTAATAAAATATTTGAAAATATTCTAAATAAAGCCTCCAATAACCACTTATATATGCTATTTAAATATTTCAATAAATGTGTCAATCTTGATTTTCAAACCCTATTTTTTAAAATTTTCTATATTATTCTAATTATTACTTTAATTTATTTTATTTTTTACTTTCTTTATATATTGTCTTTTATTCTCAAGGTCAATCAAATTCATGATTTCATTGATTTCTTCTTTAGTGTTGATCTTTGGCTGTCTGTTTATGATGAGAATTGCTTCTTTGAATCTGACATTTTTCTTTTGGATGTTTCCATTAGCTATGATTTCTATTGAAATATTTTTTCTTTCCTCTGTTGGCTGACACTGCCGGAGATGTCTGCCCAACGAGGATGTTCCACCAGCATCTAGATGTTCTCTAACTCTTTGGTGCAAGGTCCTGAGGGTATTTCAAATGTAAATTGCCTTGCATACATTGCACGTGATCCAATAGACCAGGCATCAATAAAAAAGAACAGGAAAGATTGACTACATGCATGATCGACGAGGATCTTTTGGAGAAATATGCGAAGCAGTTTGAAAAGCAGAAGGATTTCAAGCCAGATTACGAATAACATTTGATTACGAAAGAGACGTAATAAAGGATATGGAAAGTTTATTGAATTATAAAAGAAGAGGCGAAGAGATTGAAACATATTTTAAAAAAGAGGAGGACCTTGTTGACAGGTTGTTTGAGAAAAAAGAATTCACCAAAGAGAAAATAACAGCAAAGATGTTGATAGTATGTCCTGAGAATAAAGAAGTTGAGAAAGAAGTAATATGAGGAAGGTAAAAAGCACAGAGGAGATAAAGGAAACATTAATTCTGATGGATAAAGTTGACAGACAAAGAGACCAAATAAACATATGAAAAGATGCAAGAGTGGTCTATCAGGATCCACAGAGAAGAGGACAGTACAAGCAGAAAGTTGAAAGAGAAGAAGGCAGGCGACGAGAAGAACCAGAGTGCTGGCTATGCCACAAAATAGGTCACACAAAAATAGAATGTCCAGTAAGAAGTAAGATAGAGTGCTGGATAGTGTCACAGAAGCGGACATATAAGTAGGAATTGTCCAGATAAAAAAGTGCCAAGATGTTTTGGTTGTGGGAAAGAGGGTCATATAAGAAGGTTATGTCAAGAAATACGGTGTAAAAGATGCAACAAAATTGGTCATAGATCAGAAGAATGTTATACAAAGTCGAGTTACAAGAAATCAATAGAGAAACAAAGACCGACAGAAAACAGATACAGCCGGATTAATGGAATCGAAGAAGAAGAGGAAATGGAATCGTACGTAGAGACAAATGAAGATAATTTTAGTAGGACGTACCCAAACAACAGGGTTCTACCAGCAGAGGCAGTTGGTTGGAGCCATATACTAACAGAAAAGTGGATGGGATATCCTCAAGGGGTAGAAAAGTGTGAGAATGTAGGAAGGGTAAGTGAGAAAGTATACAGGTTCCTAAGGAGAGAAAAGTTTGAAGAGGAAGTAAGAAGAATTGGAACAATTGAAACGGGGCAGGAGGTAACAGTAATGATGAATGGGGAAACTTTCGACTGTTATTAGACACCGCAGCACGAATAAACTTAATGAGTGTGAACTGTTTTAACAAGTTACGAGGACAACAATTGATGAGAAGTTACGATGTGCAAACGAAAGTACGATAGAGACAATTGGAAGAACAAAGGTTTAAGTAACTATCGGAGATATTTCCAAAGAAGTTAGATTCATTGTGCGGGAGAAAGTGACACCAGAGGTGATTGGAGGAGTAGATTTACAAGAAGCATTTGGATATAGGCTGGCAAAAAAGAAAGATATCGAATCTAGTGAAAAAGACAAGAACTATATTTGTAACATTGAAGCAAAATTCGGTAGACAAATAAAGGATGGAGAAAGATTGACGCGAGCATTGGAACATCTAAAGATTGATGAGGATAGTAAATTAAAGGAAATAATAATGAACAGTGGAAACGTGTTTATAGGCGGATAAATGGGATGTAGGTCGCACACATTTAGTGAAACATAAGAAAATTACAAGAGGTGAACCGATAAACATAAAACAATATCGTCAACCATTGAATTTGGAAACAAAAATTGAAGAAGCAATACAAAATTTGTACGAAAACGGGATTATACGGAAATGCAACTTTCCATGGAACACGCCGTTAATCTGCGTATGGAAAAAAGAGAAAAAAGATATTAGGCTATGATTGGATTTCAGACAGCTGAATGCAGTAACAGAGAGGCAGGCATTCCCAATGCCAAACATAGACGAGATGTTAGATGTGTTAGGAGGGTTTTATCTCAATCAATCTTGGTAATGCATATTACCAAATGGAGTTAGACGAAGAATCGCAAGAGTAAACAGCATTCTCAACAAAGAAAGGACAATACTGTTTCAAATAGAATGCCGTTCGGAATTGCTGCAGCATCACGTACGTTCCAGGAAATGATGACAAAGGTAATAGGCAAAATAAATGGAGCGATGGTGTATTTGGATGACATTCTGATTTATTCGAATAGTAAAGAAAAACATTATACAATACTCAGTGAAGTATTAAAAGCGATCGATGAAGCAGGACTAAAGATTAACCCAGAAAAGTTTCAAAACATAAAGAAAGAAATCAGATTCTTAGGACACATAATAAGTAAAGAAGGAGTAAAAACCGATCCTTCTAAGATTCAGGCTATACAAAACTTTGGGAAGCCAAGTTGCGTAAAGAAACTTCGAAGCTTTCTAGGCATTTGCAATTATTATAGAAGATTCATCAGTGAGTATGCAAAGAAAGCAAAGGATGTTAGAACAATTATGTAGCGGTCCGAGTAACAAAAAACTGGAATGGACTGGTACGGCACCGATCCTATGCTTTCGGGATCTGAGAAAAGAATTCATTTTAGATACTGATGCCAGTTTTGATACCATTGGAGCAGTGCTTTTCGCAAAGAGATAAAGATGGAAAGGAGAGAGTAATTGCGTATGGATTACACTCGATGACGAGCCATGAAAAAGAATATTGCATTGCAAGGAATGAATTATTGGCGGTATACTATTTTTGTATTCATTTTAAGCACTATCTCTACGGAAGAAAATTCACGCTAAGGACAGACCACAAGGCGATCACGTTTATGATGACAACCAAGAAGCCAATTACTTCACAATTCCAAACCTGGATCAATTGTTTGAGCAGTTTAAATATAATCGTTAAATATAGAAAGGGGGTTAATCACCAAAATGCAGACATGGTGTCCAGAACTAAATGTGAAACTAAACTCTATCACCCAGATACCAAGTACTAACAACCAAGTATTTACTAAAAAATACCAACAACTATGTACTAACAAATAGATCTTTAAAAGAAAATCCTCTTCACTTGAAAAAAATTGGGTGAAAAATAAAATTAAAATTAAATCATTGTAAAAATTTTAAATATTCAAAACATACTAAATAAATATCATAAAAATGTAATTTATGACAAGAAAGAACTTTAAATTCTAGTCATTGATAATCCAGTAAATATAAAAAATACTGATAATTCAAGTTAATATGAATCAACTAAGATAATAAATTAATAAGAATTTTGTAATAAGATCTAGTAAATAATTGATTTAGATTGAATAAATTAATTGAAATAAATTAATTTTAATTAGATTTTTAAAAGTAATACATGTATACTCACATTTATTGATTGATTGCTCAAAATATTCAAAGAATTCAGTATAAATTCATTACAATTATCAAAGTTGTTAATCTACACTAAAAATAATTATCATTAAATATCAAAAGAGACTGATATAATCCCACATCTAATAAACCAGTAAATTTATTTAAATGACAATATTCTACCATTTGTTATATCCAAGCGAATTCTAAATCATCCTAAAATGCATCAAATTTCCCTAAATATCAATATTTAAAGATTGATATTTTAATGATAAGTACTCGTTAAAGATTATATATTCCCCTCAGACTAGTAAGATTTCTTAAAATCCCTTTAAATGACTATATTTCTACCCTTAATTCCTATTATTACAAATATTTCACTAAAATCATCTAAAATTAATTTGATCAATAATTTATAAAATCTTTTGATAAAACCAGTTAAAATTAAATTTTTGTTCTAAATCATTCGAAATTTAAAATAAATATTACTGTACAATTTATCCTAGTTGCATTGAATTTTATCCATCCAATAAAATATTTTTCTTCAAATGGTCATATTTTACCGATATTCAACCGATTTAATTTCACCCGATATATTTCTTCCAATAAAGATCAATTTTCTTTATAAGAACATTTTTTTTCAATTTCACCACTGATTATTTTTGCCATTGAATTTATTAAAAAGAGCTTGAAAACTCTAAATCGCTTTAATTTGTCTTTTTCATTCAACCTACATTTTATTTAACTTTATTTTAATTTACTGATCTCGAATCAAATATCGGTAAAATTAGTTTAAAAATTTGGCATAAAGAGTGTTTTGTTACTGAAACGTGTCGGTATACATACCTGATTTTTGGTGTGAGGCATTAGTGCAGTAAAACAAATCCGAATTCTTTTTTTCTAGAACTTTCTTTTTTTAATTTTATTATTGTTTAATATTGTTTAATAGATGTTTTTAGATGTTTGGATTTTTACTAAACTTAGTGCTAAGTTGCATGCTATGTACCGACACTTTTCAGTCACGAACTTATTTATGGGTCTAGAAATCAGTTCTAGACAACACCCCCAAGTTGTTGAATATTTTAACTATTATTGATAGGCCAAACTGGTTAAAGCCTCCAGGAAAAAGAATATCCTAAAGATTGGAGAATTTAGAGACCGGGTTTAAATTATCATTTGAATATATACAATCGATAAAACTTAAATTACATGATCATCTTGATGATTTCAAAAAATTAATTGTTTAAAAAATAAAAAAAATATGAAAATAATTGATAAGAAACATGATCATTTGTTAAGAAAGATTGAATTAATAATATTCGAAATTCGAACAATCAAAATATTAATAGAAAATCTGAAAACCGTTAACAATTAAAACAATATTGCCGAAAATATTAGTACATCAATATTTAGATTACTATTGTTAATTTTAAATTATTTTATTTAATAAATTTATTAATTTGTTTTATCATTAATCTGTAGCGACATGTTGAGTGTGACCATTACAGATAAGGGGATAAAGTATCTTGTCGGATAAACTCTGACTATATATATATATATATATATATATATATATATATATATATATATATATATATATATATATATATATATATATATATATATATATATATATATATATATATTCCCTTTGACGATTTCCATAAACATTCGATGGTATGACAATCATATAAATCTCACAAATACCTTTCGGATGATATATATAGTTTTTAAAAGTTGAAGGTTTTTGGACCTTTGAAGGTTAATGGCACACATTAGACCCTTGAGTTTATGACTATTGGATAACGCTTTTAAATACCTTTCGAATGATATTCATAAATGTTGAAATCACTTGACGCTTTAAATTTTGAATTTTAAAAAATTGAAAGGAGTCACACGATGAGTCACTCCCGCGAGTCACACTGATGAGTCATACCGAAGAGTCATAAATATTACCTGTGGGGGTTTGTGTAGGAGTTATCGATGAGTCATATGTCTTTGTTTAACGATGAATAATGGAGCACATTACTGTCAACAATATTGATGCTAAAGCAGAAAAAATTAAAACTAAAGCAACTTTTAGAAATGTCAATAGAAGACCAATCATTTAAATGGCAAAATAATTTTGAAGAAATATTGAAAATAAAAGAAAACATTCAGAACGGCAAAACTGAAGGTTATTATTTGGACAATGGGATTATTATGACTCATAATAATAAAATATATATTACTTCATATATGAAAAATGATTTTATACTAGAAATCCATAAAGAATTGTGACATGCAGGAATCAATAAAACGACAAACTACATAAAGAATTATTATAATTTCCAAGAAATGGATAAAAGTATTAAGAAAAAAGAACAATATGTGAAATTTGCCAGAAACGTAAAACATTCACTGGGAAAACAAAATAAGTTATTGAAAAATTAATTGCACATGAACTATTTGAAAAAATATATATTGATTTTTGTGGCCCCTTTAAAATAACACCATCTGGCAAAGAATATGTGATGGCTATAATAGATTATTTTAGTAAATATATAGTATTAAAAGCTGTAAGAACACAAGAAGAAAAGACATTAATTGATAATGTGAAAAGTTCGTGGTTAATGAAGTTGGGACCGCCAAAGGAAATTCATGTCGATAAAGGAAAATGTTTCGAAGAGAGTAGTTAGGGAGATGAAGAATAGGCTTCCTGAAGTGGTAAAGAAATTTGGCGCGTAGAATATTTTTTGTGAGAGATCAATAATGGAAAGTTTAACAAAAAGGAAATCAAAAACGAAGTAATAATAACAGCTTTAACTTATATTGTTTTAGAAATTGGGACGCTTGCGTTCGCAAAGTCAGAGAAGTTACAAAACTTGATAGACATCGCTGCCCGAACTAAGAAACGAATATCTAATGAGTTGGGTAAAGGAAAATGGTGGTTTGAAAACACTGTGTTCATCTCAAACAGGGAGGAAAAACGAGAATCAAGAAATGAATCTACCAAAAGACGAGTAAATGACAGAGTTAGGCCAGAACTAAGAAAAACTATGATATTTTCGTGCGCGATGTTTATGGTGATTACGTTTTGTGCAATAATTACGCAGCCATCATCTTTAGTTGCATATGATTGTTCCCGAACTGAAATGGGAAAAGTTTATTCGATTGTAGATTTGTCGAAATGCGCAGATGAAAGTAAATTAAAAATAGAAAATGACGTAAAATATTATTTGTATCAAGAGTCTGATTTGCGAAGAACTCAAGTGAAAGAGTGTATTGTCAAACATACAACATTTGTATTCTATTGTGGCAAATGAAACCATACGTCACTCATAAAAATGCATGCGATATCTAGGCCAGTTGAGGTGCTCCCAGAAAACTGTCTAACAGCATTTCAAACAGGAGAATTAAAATAAGTCCAGAAATTCGGTTAAAGGACAAATTGAAACGTAGAATGCGAGAAACAATAATTGTAAAGGN
>CAUHTR010006347.1:0-10316 GCA_959609185.1 Schmidtea polychroa
TCATTATATTCCATAGGAAATTGATCAATAATGGTGAGTCTTGTTGACCAATAGGAATGAGACAATTTTCTGATTGGTTATTAAGTTGTTAATCTTACCAATGTCTAATTTAATGTAGGCAGTATGGGCTACCAAATAGGCTATGTAAGCATTGTTATTAAACACCGCATCAAAGGTATAATATTGAGTTGATACTAATTGAAAGAAAATGCAAATAAAATGGAGAAAAACTTTGCTAAACATTTAGGTTACATTAGGGTGAGGCGCACTTTTGAGGTTATAACTGGCTAATATTATTGAAATTTAAATATTCAATCAATTACACTTTTAGTAACATTGAGTCAACATTATGGCTGGTCAACACTCCTAGCCTTGGTGATGGCCAGCATTACTCTAACCCTGAGCAATTGGTGGGCTGCATCCATGAGATATCATTCAATGGCAACCCATTGCAAATGGCGATAAATGGCACTGAAATCTCCACCAAATGCCCAAAAGCGTGCGACTATGACGTTTGCAATGCTGGCGTATGCCATGAAATATTTGTAAAATTGTGGTGGAGGGGCCAAGCTCATCTCCAGTAAAACTATATTGTGATTAATAATATCAATTTATCAAAGATGGCCAGAGCTAAGTGATGGAACGGAGGGGGGTAAAGAAATTTGAAAATAGAATTATGTTTGAATTATAATGAAAGAAAGAAAATAATTTGTAAATATTGAGGTCAGCTTAGCTTTCTCCATCCCTGAGCAAGATAATATGATGAGGATTTCTGAATGATGTTTGTGATGATATTGTCGGTACTTTTACATTATCCCCCCTAATTTAGTTATTATAATATAATTGAAATTTAAATAATACAAACAATATAAAAGTTAATAATAAAGTAAAAACTTCATCAATTATTTTTATTAACCGGAATAAATTCACTTAGATGTTGGATCATATTACCAAATAAGTCATCTCAAGTACCATTTGCAATTTTGTCTCCTTTTCGCTTTACCCTACATATTCTCAACGTTTTCAGTATGCGCACTAGTTATTTTGTCCCGACGCAGCACAGGCACAAGAAAGAATTCTTTGGAACCAAAGATTTGGACGAACAAAGACTCATCAATTTCAACAATTGTACCGATTTCACCGATAATCTCCGAATTTTCGAATAGATTCACCGTGCACACTTCAAACCATCCCAATGCGAGGTGCGTGTATTTGAATCTTCAAATACTACACCAACCGGCAATTGATTATCATCAAATGGCCATTGATTTGTAAATTTAATAATATAAATATTAACTTACCTATAATAAATGTGTGTGTGTGTGCCATAGCCAGAAGGGACATTGAATTAGCTAGGTGACATTCAATTGGCTATTGCATCTATAGAAAGATAGAAAAAATCGCTGTTGGAAGATAAATAAATACATACAAACACGGTTCACAAAAATTCTATAATAAAAAATACACACTATAGGACATTGATTTATCATGCGGACATTCAATTAGCTTTAAATTTTCAATTTAAAATTAATTAATTATAAAAAAATATACGAGAATGTGTCAGAAACTTCATCAGAATCGACTATTTCATTTCAAGAAATTCATAGATGAATGCTCTTCAATACATGGACGGACAAGAGATTCGGTAGATCACGAGTAGGCAATAGAATTTATAACAATATGCCAACAAATCGAGGTCCCAATATCCAAAGATGAGCTAATCCATTTACAATAATATATCTTCATTGACTATTCAAATAGAAAAGTTGCCATATAATCCATTTTTGAACCCCATCGAAAGTGTTGAGCAAAATTAAAAATGGGGTAAGGACTAAAGTTTCTTCGGTTGATGGATTTACCAGACAGATTTACCTTGAATGAATGATTTACTGCAATATCCCAAGCAGTTAACGAGGAACCTCGAAAACCAGATCATAATAATTTCCAAAATCATATTAATAATCATATTAAAGATGCTTCCCTAAATACTTGATATTTTAGGTGAACTATGAAATATTTAATGCATATTATAATAAATAAATAAATATCTTATTTCTTTATTCATTATTTTAACAAAAAATCTTAAAATTAACTAAAATCCAAAACAAAGCTTATTTGACATAGCTAAATGAATCTCTCATTTATGATAATCAAATGCGCTTTCGTGTATATTCCTTTGCACATGCTTTTCTACATTTCCATTTTAAACCAAAATTTACTCTTAAAACATTATTTTCGTTTCATAAAATTTCCACAAGATCCACAAATTTTCGCTTTCATGATTAAGTTGAATGATCGCAAAATGTTAATGTAGCCGCATTACCTTGGAATGTTCTATGTAAGTCTTCTGAATTGATAGCTCTGAGAGGAGTTATGGATCCAGTCACCATTGGGTAAATATTTAGTTAATATTGATTGTATTATTTAAAATTCAATTATATTTCAATTACTAAATTAGCGGGGGGGGAATAATGCAAAAATACCATATTGTCAATGTAATGAAATATTAAATGGGATATTATGGAATTATATTGAATAAATGTTCATGTTTAGCTTATCCAATCCAGGTGAAATTTGATAAATTCCAAGCAGCATTATGGCTGGTCAACACTCCTAGCCTTGGTGATGGCCAGCATTACCCTAACCCTGAGCAATTGGTGGGCTGCATCCATGAGATATCATTCAATGGCAACCCATTGCAAATGGCGATATCTGGCACTGCAATCTCCACCAAATGCCCAAAAGCGTGCGTCAATGACGTGTGCAATGCTGGCGTATGCCATGAAACATATAGCATAAAGCCATTCTGTGATTGCACTGATTCCTTCCTGAATGGTCCCATTCTGCAATTCAAGTGAGTAAATGAAATTGTTTCCTGAATATGTTGCTGCCTTAATTTATCTGATTCGCATTTGTTATTGATATGGGATGATTTGGGGGGGGGGGGTTCACTTGTGTGTTTGCTATTGGCTATGAGTTATTATTGAATCATTTGATCCCGCTTCCCTGTCCATGAGCAGTAATAAATCATGAAATATATTAGCACAAATGGCCTAGCTCTGATTCAATCAATATTTGAATTATTATCATCTCATTATTTGTTTACATATTCAGGTGGATCAGATGAGATGGATCAGAACTGGAAATATCCCCATGAAACCTTCCAATCTCAATTTATCAAAATTTCATGGCAAAATCTTTCTGATGGCATTTTTGGCATTGACAACGGGTAAATATTATTTATTTTGTTTTAATTATTGTTTGAATGAATTTCAATATATCTAGTTTTATCCCGGGCATTTGTTTCATGAATTGATGAATTATTTGATGAATTAATACAAGTAATACATGCATTCATGCAATGTCCCATAACCCTGGATATCAAGGGTTCCGTTATTTCTCTAACATTTCATTTTAAATATCTATATTTAGTTGCACTTTGTTCGTATGCGATTAACATTTCAACAACATTCAGATATAAATAAATGACCACGAATTTGTCACTCACATATTTCCTATAAATAGCTTTATTTTTTAATCAAAACTTATAATTCGGAATAATACTAAATATTTATTTATGTAAAATGAAAATAATATTTATGATAATAATAATAATAATAATAATAATAATAATAATAATAATAATAATAATAATAATAATAATAATAATAATAATAAATATATTATATAACATTGCTATATATTTCCACCATTTATATGTTTCCTTCAGGTTAATAATCGTATTAATAATAACTAAATGAAAATATTGTATTTATTAAAAAGCTTTCCTATGAATCAATAAATATATCAAAAATCATCGATATATTGATTGATTCATAGTCAAGCTTATTAATAAATATAATGTCAATTGAAAAGAAATCAGTGGTAAAAATTGAAAAAAGTTCTTATAATAAACGAATATTTAAACAACTTAATCAATAATAATAATCGTAATCAAATAATTTTTTCCTTTACGGAGAAATAAACATTTTTTAATCAAATAGAAATTTTTTTTAGAAAATTACAAATATATATATATATATATATATATATATATATATTAATTTTGATATTTTATATACCTTCAAGGAACATTTCGCTGAATGTCTATGATACAAAAAATTATCTTTACCTTTTATATCACGACAAAACTGAAGCGTTTATTTCAAACAAAAGTGAGATTTTAATATTTCATTCTACTGTTGATAATAATAACAATAATAATAATAATAATAATAATAATAATAATAATAATAATAATAATAATAATAATAATAATAATAATAATAATAATAATAATAATAATAATAATAATAATAAATTCCATAAATAAATATTAAAAATGCTATATATTCAGCAATAACTGATAAATATCAACCGCATCAAATTAGTCAGCTGTATTTTACATTTAGTGTAAATATCATTATAAAAGTAATTTTTATTTTCTTTATTTGATTGTTTAAGTGTGTATAAATATTTATTCTTTATTATATGATTATTATCCATTATTATTTATTATGTTAATGTGTTTGTGATCCAATGTATCCTAATTGATCCAATCCATATTGATTATTGCACCTAAACATGTGAACTAGTCAATAAATATATATATATGTAAATCTATACCATCCCAATGTCAACCTGTCATCAGCACAGATTCAAACCCTTCCATTACACGAGGAGCTCTTCATACAGTGAATTATCAAATAGTTTGTTGAAGAAATATTTATTCTACTTTCCTCTAAATTCCCCTTGATCCCTTGTGGGCAGTACAGGGAATTTAGCACCTATCTGAACCTATTACTGAGAACAGATACATTTTTAAAAAATATTTAAAATTTAAATTTTTTGAATTAAATTTTTAAAAGTATTTCTATTTTTTGAAAAAAATCAAATGTAGAAGAGAGAAAAGAAAAATGAAATTAGACAAAAAGATAGAAGAAACATCAGTTAAATTTAGTATTGGAGTATACAGGAGTTATATTAGATGGCAATGTTGTGTCCCATTAACCTCTGCCCAACAATTTATTGCCCACTAGGCTAAGTTTTGGCAACCGATTAAGCTGACATTCAGCTGGGTACCCTTTGATTAATGGTTTAGCTTACAATCAATTAATTAATTAATTTGTTTTTGGCCTCGTGACTTTTCCTATAGATCTTTAATCAGTTAAAATCTTTTCATTCGTCTTCAAAATCTCAGTTGTTAACGGTTACCAGTTAACCACCCACCCCCACCCCCGGCACCGGAATTTTAATTGATTTTAATAATTGTAATTTTATTTTATAAGGCTTTGTATAAATATTTCCGCGATTGACAAATTCATTTCAAGGTTTTTGTTTATTATTATTATTATTATTATTATTATTATTATTATTATTATTATTATTATTATTATTATTATTATTATTATTATTATTATTGTTATTATTATTATTATTATTATTATTATTATTATTATTATTATTATTATTATTATTATTATTATTATTATTATTATTATTATTATTATTATTATTATTATTATTATTATTATTATTATCATTATCATTATTATTATGTATCAAGTTCGTACAAAACAATTCTACAATAAATACAAAGTCATATGTTGCCAAAGATTTATCCAAAGAGCATTTCACATCAATCTCAATGCTGAGAGCTCCTGGATTCTTTGGTAATGCACTTTGTGATCATGTGAATGGTTATTATGAATTCCTCTAGACATCGTCCACAAATTGAGGCCCTCTCAATATCAATGGCTGCCCTTCCATCGCAAATTCTTTGTCAACAAAACTAGTAAAATCCTATTTCTTATAAATGCTTGCAATATATTTGTTATGGACCAGATTTGCACCTTTACTTTACTCCTCGCATTTTTAACCTTATTTTGAATTTCGAGTATTAATTTGATCCTTGATATCACTGATGAAGCTCAAGAAACAGTTTTCATATTTTGGTATTCCCATATTTTTGGTATATTCCCATATATTGGTATATTCTCGCTCCTGATTAATCATAACAATATTAAAATAATGAAAAATAAACACAAATAAATATTCCCTCACTATTTTAAAAAGGAAATTTATTTTTGTGACACCTTATAAAAATAAAGAATAAATAGTAAATTATACATTCGGAAAAATATTGTCCAATGAAATCATTCACAAACTTATTTGTTGTTTGACGATAATAGAT
This sequence comes from Schmidtea polychroa, assembly GCA_959609185.1. Classification (NCBI taxonomy): domain Eukaryota; kingdom Metazoa; phylum Platyhelminthes; order Tricladida; family Dugesiidae; genus Schmidtea; species Schmidtea polychroa. The sequence goes on from CAUHTR010006347.1 coordinate 6,194, forward strand.
CAATAAATTCTTAAGGTCAGCCATGAATTGTCAATGGTGCTTTATCACGTGATAATTAGCACATTCTTAATGAATAATTATAATAGATATATAGATACACCTGTTTGCACTGAATAAACGCATTTAATATAGAAAGTGAGAAAGTGGTAGAAAAAATAAACTGACACACAATAACAAAAATTTTCGATATATATATATATAGACGTACTATAATAAATCATTTACAGACATTTTTAGAATTTTTCAGAAAAAAATGAAAGAAAATATTGTTATCGAAAATTCCGAAAACTAAACTGTGAGTTCTATAGATAATGAAGACATTATTTTGTATGATTTATCTTAAATTTTTAATAAATTTAGTTTTTTTGTGTTTAACATTGCACTGAAATCTCAACTTTGCCGTCCGATGTTGGGAAAAAAACTAGAAAATCTTAAATTTGATTAACCTAAATTTAAAAAATATTTATATTGATTTTTATAATTTCGGGCGATTATTACGAATTCGCAAAGAATCAATCAGAAATATAATTTATAAATATAAAAATTTAATAAATTGTATTAATAAATTAATAAACTATATTTGTTACTTAATTACTTAATAGAATAATAATAAAACTCACATTATATTGAAATAATTCCAAATAACAATAATATCATCTGAAACTCCTGAAAAATTAATTAAAAATAATTTATAATATAAATGTTGATAAAAAGTATTATAATGATCTCATATCTATATGGATCAATATTCAAGCCTTAAAGTTTACTTTAAGTAAAAATAAATTACTTGATAGCCATTTGGCTAAATACAAAAAGTTAAAATAGTTAAATAAGTAGTTGAATGCAGTTACATTAACCACATGCATTCCAAAAAATTTGTACATACCAACCCATATTATAGATGCGTTTATTCAGTGCAAACGGGTGTATACATTTCCTCATTTCATTGACAAATGCCTTGGAGCTGACATTGTGTGCTTGTAATAATGAAATATCCCAAAAAATAGGTCTTTACTTATGTGTTAATATTTTTTAAATGTTTTTTAGATATTCATTATTTATTTAAACGATTTGCAACGACTTTTATGTTTATTAATTTTGAGGTTAAAATTATGAATAAATTCGTTGAGAATTTTATTTATTTATTCATTTATTTATTTTATCCCGGAATGAAGGAAATTAAATTACATTCAGATGTTTTTTGATAAATAAGTCAATGATAGGGTTAGAGATATAAGGGATTTATGGAGGAAGAAAGATATACCATTGCGACTAGAGATACCATTGCGATTAGACACTTTCAAGTTATTGGCGAGTCACTGGCGAGTCACTGGCGAGTTAGAAGCAAACAATAAATAAAAATATTTGATGCAATACTTTCTAAATGACCTTTACATTTCAGAGTCTAATTAGGATCATTCTTATTGAAACCCGAGAATTGTAAATCTTCAAGAACGGGATACATCCTTTAAAATCTTTTTAATTTTAATATTTTTATGTCATGATTTCTTTATTTTATATTTCAAAAATTATTTTGCAATCTGGATTTACTTCTTGCGATGATCCTTAATAATTGAGGCTTTGAACACCTAACTTGTCCTCTGATCTCTAAGGGGTTGGATAAGTATTTGCATCAGCAGGAGAATGAATCCTCCAACCTTTACAAGTGGCATTCATATGTTGTATATCTCTCAATTAGTTATTAATTTGCTATCCTTTCCTCCAATTGTGAATAAATAAACATTTCCCAAACAGAATTAGTGTTCAACTATTCATACATTTTGTAATTTGTAAAGTAGGATGCAACTCTATTTACTGGCCAAAGATTCTGGTCAAAGATTCTTCAAAGATTTACATTTAGTTATGTAGAAGGTGGGAACAATCTCGGGGGGGGGGTATTGCAATGGTTGATATCTTAATACTTGAATGAATAGGATTCTCTCATTGATTTCTTATCATATGTTTTCAAGCTGCAGAAGATGAATTTGTCAAGCAAACTATAATATGTCATTATATTAGGGCTAGTTTGAAGGATCATGATTCGCGAGGGGGCTACGCACACCTCATGGCTTATCGCTAGTTCTCCAACTAAATACAACTACATTTATCCACAAAAACTTATTTTTATTATTAATAATGCCTATTATTAAAACACACCTCCATAGAAAAGAAAGACCGACCCATGCACTGATTTGCAATTCCTACCTTATAAGGACTACGTGCCTTCCAAGAAGAACATTTACTAATAGCAACTTGCATGATTATAAATATTATTGCTTATATTTTTATCATTATTATTATTATTATTATTATTATTATTATTATTATTATTATTATTATTATTATTATTATTATTATTATTATTATTATTATTATTATTATTATTATTATTATTATTATTATTATTATTATTATTATTATTATTATTATTATTATTATTATTATTATTATTATTATTATTATTATTATTATTAATAATAATATTATTAATATTAATATCAATATATTATTTGGAATTAGTTGTCATATAATTAGTCCTCAGTACCAGAAGTACTTTACCATAAATGCAACTTCCTTCTTCTCTCTAAAGCATCATTATTAATGCATCATTAGTTCTATTAACTTGTTTACTTGAATATATATATATATATACAGGGTTTCAAGTCGTATTATGACAAACATAACATATTTTTTGAATATTTTAATATAATCTTTGACAATGTTAAATACATTAATGACAATATTAATAAAATAAATGCCAATTTAAATAATATTAATGACAATAATACATATATTAATGTAATATATTACAAAAAATGTAATGACAAAAAAATTAAGTGACATTTAATTAAGAATAATTTCTCCCTCAATACATCTTGGTATATATGACCACATATTTCGCACATAATTACTACAGTCTTGTGAAGATATTAGGGTACTTCCATTTTCAATTGCTCGCATAAGATCATCTTCATTTCTGGGGTTGGTTCTTTTGGTGATTTCCTTCCATTTGCTGAACATGTTCTCAATAGGATTGAGAAAAGGGGAGTACGGCGGAAGAAATTTTACAGTTGTATTTTCATTATTTATAGCGCTAAGCACTTCAGGACTTTTATGGAACTTAACATTATCCATTATGAATACGCATCTGTGAATCTCTTTATCAATTAAAACTTCCTTTAGCTCTGTTATATATTCGATAAACTTCTCTTATTGAGGGCCCGATTAAAAGATTTATAAAACAATAAACCCATTTTTGTTCATTGCACATGCTATAGATATATTTCTTGATCGTATGGTCGGTACATTTAATGTTGCAGGAGTGCCTATTTGTGATCTTCCTCTTGTTGTTCTCATAGAAACGTTGAATCCCACCTCATCAATAAATATTAATTCTTGTTCTGAATATATACTTAGTATAGAAGAGAATTTAAGTGCATATTCTTTTCTTGTTTCAATTACTTCTGTTGAATTTCTTCTCTCTGGAATTAAATGAAGTCTTTTCATTGAATAATGAAAACGAGATAATAAATTATATACATAAGTTGTGGATATTCTAATTTGAAACTCTGTAAATACCTTTTCCGCTAAAACTTTCAACGATAATTGGCAGTTATTATCAACCCACTCTTTTACTTGATTTTTTGATCCTCTGTCAATTTTTGTGGATGATCGCCGCCTCTCTTATCAACTTCCACCACTCCAGTGTTATGGTACTTCTTCAAAATACCATAAATTGTAGTTCTTTTATTGATAAAATTCGAGAAATATCAACTATTGAAGTCCCGTCATCGTATGCTGTAATAACACGATCTCTATCAGCATTTGAAGTTGTACTATTTCTTCGTTGTACTCGAAAAGTGTTACGGATAGCTGGTTCGGCAGTGTTATCACTTTCGACTACTATTTCTGTATTATTTGCTATGGAAGCAGGAAATTGACTTATTTGTCGAGCCATGCATAGAATGTCTAAAAATATATTTATAATGTCATTAATAAAGCTTTTATTGTTATTAATTTAGTATATATTGTCAATAATAGATTTAATATTGTTTATTATCTGGTTAATATTGTCAAAAAATATATTATGCTTGTCAAAATACAACTTAAAACCCTGTATATA